>JAJNNV010000055.1:0-275271 GCA_022544895.1 Biscogniauxia sp. FL1348 | reverse complement strand
AAAATTAAATAAAAAAAAAACGTTAAAGTAAATTATTAAAAAACAAGGTTAATATATTTAATATATTAATAATTAAAAAAAGTAAAAATATAGCTAATTAAACTATATATTTATTTATAATAGTTTATATAATATATAGTTTAAATTTAAAAAAGTTTTTACGTAAATAATAGCTAACTGTTAACTATTTGTTATGTTAAATAAAAGTTAATATTTTTTAAGTTTTTTTTATCGTGTTGCTAGTTATAAACTGTAACGGCTAGTAAAACGAACTTATTAGCTTTAAGATTTTTAATTATAATAAAGTTATTATTATTAGTTTTTTATAGTTATTTTTATTAATTATATATATAGTATTATTTAAAAAAGATAATAACGGCAATTAAATTATAGTTTTTTTTTTAAATATTATAAATTTTAAAAAATATTAGCTTTTATACGTTAATTAAAACGTTAAATTTATGTAATAAACGTTTAAGTAAATAAAGTTTTAAGTTAAAAGAATTATTTAATATTTAATGCTATTAATTGCGTATAAGTGGTTAAAAAAAATAAAAACGTATAATAAGCAAATTGCATATATTATTAGTATAAAAAAAAAATTAATTAATTTTATTTATTATATAAGATTATTTATATAATAAAATAAAACCGAAATATTTAGCTTAAGTTTTAAAATTTGCTACTGTTTGTAATTATTAATAGTTGTTTTAAAAATAAACGATTTTAAAAATAAACGTTTATATATATAAATATTTATTTGCAAATAAACGTTTGCAAAAATAAACAATTAAAAAAATAAACATTTATTTATTAATAAACGTTTATAAAAATAAACGATTAAAAAAATAAATATTTATTTACTAATAAACGCTTAAAAAAATAAATGCTTATATATAAATAAACGATTATAAATTTAAACGTTTACATGAAAAAAATATTTAATAAAAAAAACGTTTAAAAATATTTTAACGTTTATATATTTTAAACAGTTTGCTATAATAAACTTATGCTTAAAGGTTTAAAAATATTAAACGGTTAGTTACAGAAAACTATTATTTAACGGTAAATTTACGGTTTTTTAAAACCTGCGGGTCCCACTATAGTAGTTGTAGGTACTGAAAACCCACCACCAGAAAGACAAGTTAAAGGTTAGTTGTATTCTTCACGGAGGAATGGTTAATGTGTCTCCACTACCTTATGTATGTAGTTATGGACTAGTCGGCTAATTATCGGGAATACCGCCACATCCCCACAGTACTACCTACTTACTAAGTACCTACCTAGACCTAAGTACTAACCTAGAACCTACATCAACATTTTAACGAAGCCGGCCGCAGAGCAAGACAGCTTCAGCTTCTCAAGCCATTGGCCTTTAGCCACGTCCAACAAGCAACCATGGTTGTGAAAATGCGACTCGCGCGCTTCGGCCGCAAAAACGCTCCTTTCTATAATATCGTCATTGCGCACGCAAGGTTTGTAGTCTCGCATCCCCCCCCTCCTCCACTACTCCACCCCTCCGTCTGTCCACCAGGCTATTATACATATAGACAATTGACTGATGTGCGAACCCCTTCGTTTTCATATAGAACCGCGCGCAACAGCAAGCCCCTCGAGGTCATTGGCACGTACGACCCGATGCCCAAGCCAGACCCGTACGACGACTCGGGCCGGCTACACAAGGACATCAAGATCGACACCATACGTGCCAAGTACTGGATCGGTGTGGGTGCTCAGCCTACCGACACCGTCTGGCGGATGTTGTCCATGGTATGCTCCCTCCTTCCCCCCCGGCTTTTGATAACCATTGCTCGTTCATTGTCGCATGGCTAAACTTTTTCCTTCCTCCCCCCCAATCAGCTCGGCATCATAGAGCCCAAGTTCCGCAAGACAGACCGCCGGGAACCGCCCCCCTTGCCTAAAGAAATCGAGAAACGGTTGCAAGCGCAAGTGAAATAACGAAACACAAAAAAAGAAAAAAAAGGGGTGGGGGGGGGGGGGGGGGGGGGGGGAAGTGATCCGGTTCCTTAGAGGGGTAGGGGGTTGAGGTGATATATATGATACCCCTTCCCCCCTTTGTATAAAGCCAATTCCGCTAAAAGGGAAGGGAAATGAATCATAGAGACAGCTCTTGAAGCAAACGGAGTTTTTGCGGAAAGCTGGAATTCGGATAGGGGTAGGGGATTTGTAAGATTACGCACGGAAAGGGGAGAAAGAGAAAAAAAAGGGGAAGGGGGGAGTTCTAAGCTATATACCCCTAAGGTCTGTCCTAACCAAAGGGAAAAGCAGACCCGACAAGGGGAAGCAGCAAGTTAGGGGTCAGGATTCAAGGCTTAAAAGTTTACATACAGCCGCTTGCACATATCAATCAGCGCAAAAGATATGTATATATTGATGGGTATGTGTGTAGAAGGTGGCTGTTTCAACGGGTTAACTATTAGACACATCTACCTAGTTCAGCATGGCTCAGCCCGGATTGTGTCATGGAAACCCGGAAAGTTAAGCGACTATGTATAGGGGGGGAATCGAAATTTCTCAAAATCTTATACAAACAAATACAAATATGAATGATGATGATAAAAAGTATTAAAAAGACCAAATCTTACCCCAACGACGAAAAAAAAAACATAGCCATAAATGCAAGTAGGTACGTCTGGTGTTATAAAATGCTATTGAACCGGTTTTACCCAGATGTTGAACGCCTAACATACCTACATACTACTTTCCAATATATATATGTGTGTTGTAGTCCCTCAAAGCAAAGGCAATCAAATGACTTGGAATTCTTCGCACCCTATCCCAACCCAACCCCTTAGCTCTTCGTATGGCCTTTCCCCCTATCTCTCTCTCACACACCTACTACTTACCCACCCAACCACCCAGTTTACTCCGTTCCCTTACCCTTCTCTTCTTCAAAGACCACCAACACGATACCGGCCTTACACTTATCCTATATTTTGTTTCCCCATTAATCATTAGCGTCATCTCCCCTCTAATCAATCATATACAAAGCTTCCGGGGGAGAACACAATAAGAAAAGACCCCCAAGGGGGGGGACACATCCTGAGAATTAAAGGGGAAAGGAGAAGAAAAAGAAAAAAAAAAGGAAAAAGGAAAACATACCCCTTCCTTATGCGCAAGCCGCTTCACGACGCCGTCCTGCGGGGACCGGATGACCGTCTCCATCTTCATCGACTCGATGCTGTTGTTGGAGGGTTAGCGAACAACGGGAGATCCTAAAAACCCAAGAAAACAGCAATTCCAAAAAAAAAGGGGGGGGGGGGGTGTAAAAGAAATTTTAACAAGGACGACAACAAAAAAACGAAAGTCCAGCTTACACCACGAGCGGATCCCCCTTCACCACCGTATCCCCCTCGCGGACCTCGTTGCGGAGGATCTTGCAGGGCATGGGAGCCGCAACGGACGCGGCATCTTCCCGTCCTCCTCCGCTGCCGCCGAGGGCCTTCTCGTGCCAGGCCGGCGGCGCGAGGACGAGCTCGGTCTTGGCGCCGCGCTGGAACACCGTGATTTTGTTGTTGTTGTTCGGGTCGCGCACGACCGTGGTTTCGATGCGGGCGTCGGGGAAGAAGGTGGTTAGGTTGTGGGTGAAGGAGGAGGAGGAGGAAGAAGAAGAGGAGATGATGATGTTCTCAAAGACCTGCGCGTCCGCGCCCGTGCGATGGACCGTCGCGTCGAAGAGGGAAACCCCCCGCTGGACGATGCGTACTTCGGCCGTCTCCTTCTTCTCACCGTCATCCGGCGCGTCGGGCGGCCTGGAGAAGAAGAACGTCCTCTCGCTTCCGGCGCTGTGGCCGAAGCCGAGCGCGTCCCCGTGCGGCTCGTCTAGCGCCACAGGGGCGGCGGTGAGCAGGCCCAGCGCGGCCTGCACGTAGACCTCAGGCGGGGTAGGCGCGGGGCCGAACAGCTCGGCCTTCCACTTGTCGACGAAGCCCGTCTCGACGTCGCCGGCGATGAAGGCGGGGGAGCGGCAGAGGCGCTTCAGGAACTCGATGTTGGTGCTCAGGCCGGCGACCTCGTAGTCGCGCAGCGCGAGCCCCAGCTTGCGGATCGCCGTCTCGCGGTCGCTGCCGCGCACGATCAGCTTGGCGATCATGCCGTCGTAGGCCTCGGTCACCGTGTCGCCCTGCACGAACCCGGCGTCGATCCGGACGTCGTCGTCCGTCGGCGGCGTGGTCAGGTGGACCAGCGTGCCCGAGTCGGGGATGAAGCCGCGCTCGGGATTCTCGGCGTATATGCGCGCCTCGATCGCGGCGCCCCGCGCGGCTATCCGCTCCATGATCTCCTTCTGCGTCAGCGGCAGTCTCTCTCCCGCAGCGACTCTGAACTGCCACTCGACGAGGTCTGTGCCCGTGACCATCTCGCTCACGGGGTGCTCAACCTGCAGCCGCGTGTTCATCTCCATGAAGTAGAAGTCCCCGGTGTCCTTGTCGAGGATGAACTCGACCGTGCCGGCGCCGACGTAGCCCACCGCCAGGGCCGCCGTCCGCGCCTTCTCCCACAAGTCCAGCCTGGTCACGTCGTCTAGGTCCGGCGCCGGCGACTCCTCGAGGATCTTCTGGTGGCGCCGCTGGATGCTGCAGTCTCGCTCCCCGAGGGCCACGCAGTTGCCGTGCTTGTCCGCGAAGACCTGGACCTCGACGTGTCTCGGCCGCACGATATACTTCTCCACCAGCATGACCTCGCCGCCCTCGCCGAACGAGGCCCGCGCCTCGGCCCGTGCGCTCTTGAGCTGCTGCAGGAACTCGGCCTCCTCCATTACGATGCGCATGCCCTTGCCGCCGCCGCCCTTGACGCTCTTCAGCAGCACGGGGAACTCGATCTCGCGGGCGTACCCGAGCAGCTCGGTCTCACCTTGCTCGCTGCCGTGGTAACCCGGCACGCACGGCACCCCCGCCCTGGTCATGATCTCCTTGCTGCGGGCCTTGTCGCCCATGTCGGCCATGGCCTGGGCGGGGGGGCCCACGAACACGATGCCCTCCTGCTCGCACCGCCGCGCGAAGGCCGAGTTCTCCGACAGGAACCCGTACCCGGGGTGCAGGGCCTGGATGCCGTGCTGCTTGGCTAGCCTCACAATGCGCTCGCCGTCGAGGTACCCGTTGGCGGCGCCCAGGCCGATGGAGTTGGGCGAGCAGGCGGCATGCTGGGAGGAGGCGTCTGGATCCGTGTACAAGGTGGTGGTCTGGATGCCGAGGCGGGTGGCGGTCTTGTTGATGCGCAGGGCTATCTCCCCGCGGTTGGCTATCAGCAGCGAGGTGATGGGCGTGACATGAGGCTGTGTGGATGTGCTCACAGAGGAAAGATAGCGGGGGATGGGACGTCTACGGAGATGTCTGGGTTTGATTGAACGCATCATGAACAATAAACACGGCGTCTTTTGCTAGAACACCTCATTCGATTGGTGGCGTAGAGTATGGAATAAGGGGGTGAAGCGGGAATAGGTATACTTCACGAGCAGCTATGAGGATATTCAGGGAAGGGGGGTGAGAAAGGAGAGAGTAAACATTGACTTGTCTCTCTCTCTCCCTCCCTTGGTTGGTTGGATTGGACATTCCATTCCATCAGGGCCGCGACTAAGCGATGGCATGGAAGCCGCTTGAAGCCGCAACCCATCGTGGGGATTGGAGAGGTAGGCCGGGGTTCAGCAGGTGGCATCTGGGTGTGGCTTTGTTTTCTAGTGGCTTTCTAATGGCTTGGCACGCTAGATGGTCTAGGGAAAAAAAGGGGGGAGGGAAAGATTTGGAGCCCCTTTTGGTGATGCCAAGGAGAGGAGGCAGGATAATTCTTTTTGTACACAGCCTTGCCCGAGATCGTCCACAGCTACCCCAGACTTCGCCGTAGTTCAACCCCTCCAGCCCCTCCACGGCGGGAAGTGCAGAATCCTAAAAGCAACTTCATACGCAACAACAGCAACAACGACAGGAGCATTAGACCCCAAGACACCGCCATCCTACGGCAACTACGGGGGACCAGATGGACCATATCTCACTCAGCCATGAGGCGTCGGCCGGTGATACTCACAAGCAGGCCGTCAGCACTCTACCTACCGAAGTTGTACAGTGTCTAGAGAACGCCCGCTTTGTAAGCCTAGCCGCTAATTTCTTCTGCTCGACGATGTGTTGAGTTTAATGGCCTGTCCTCCTTCTTGGCTTTGTCTACTGAACTGACCGGTGCATTCCGCTCGCTCCGAGGCATTTAGCTTCACCTCGCCACCTGTGTCGATAACCAGCCTCATGTCTCGCTGATGAACTATACCTACCTCCCCTCGTCGACGTACTCGACGGCTCCAGTCATTATCATGACCACCAACCCGGCCTCGAAGAAGACGAACAACCTACTCGTCAATCCCAATGTGTCTCTCCTGGTGCACGACTGTACGTTCCGCAGGCCAGCTTTACGTGTTAAGGGCAGGCAACTAATATACTCTATTCTATCCAAACAACAGGGGTATCCCACCGCCCGCCGACCCAGAGCCGGCGACCCTCTGGCGGTTCGCCCGGACCTGAGCACCGTTCGAGCCTAGCATCGCTGCTGATTAATCTCAACACGAGCGCCGTATCAAGTATCAGCGCGACGATAAATGGCACGGCGGAACTAGTGGCGCAGGGGTCTGAGGAGGAGAAGTTCTACCGCGACCTACACCTCGAGAACAACACGTTTGACTCAGAGGGTCCTCTGTTCAACCCGAACCCGCAGCAGGAGCCCGAGGACGGCGGGCGCGAATGCTTCGTCGCCGGCGACGAGGTCCGTGTCATCCTTGTGCACATCAAGGACGTGCGAACGAGCGACTGGAAGGGCGGCGTGCGCGACTGGGTCATCGAGCCAGCCCCTGCCGCAGCTACCGGGGCTGTGCCACCAGTCAACGGTTTAAGATGAGAAAAATGCCGAAAACTAGAAGACAAATGGGCGGACGGGAGGGTCGGGTAGATGGATAGACAAGTCAATTGGCAGCTAAACCTCTATGTTTTATATATGATGTCAACGAGAGAGAAAAAACACACACAAAACTGCTTGCACTAATGGTTTTAGGCGTTCTGGGCGGCATTGGTGGATGAATAGGTACTCATCTAGGTCCCTCCTGTTCAAAAAAAGGGGGGAGGGGAGGGGTGACTCAAAACGAATACTAAGATTTCCCTTTCTGGCGCATGGAATATTCTCTATATGAGAAGAATCTATCCCTTTTCTTTCTACTGACTTCATCGAAATTTTCGGTCTCGGTTCCGAAGTACCCATCTAGTATGATACACGTGTAAATCTATTAACTCTGACGTGACGGTTCCGCTTCCTTAAGAACTAGGACAAACACCAAAATATGTCTCCGTCGTTGATCAGAGGCTAGGCTAGACCGAAAATGCGTCCCAGCGTCCCAATAGAGTGAGTTGTCCTAGGCCATCTGGCCCAACCCAAAGTCAAGGCCAGCCTGGTTCACCTAAGGCTAGTAAGTCGGCAATTTCTGCGATCCATTCGAACAGCACACCTTCGTTCGTTCATCTCCTTTCGATCGTCGTCATCATCATCCTCTTCACTAACACCACCATCACGAGACTTGCACTAAGTACCTTACGAGCACCACACTATGTCCCCTGACGTCGTGACGTTCGACGGATGAGGCTTAGGGTTTCCAATAGATTGGTTCATTGACATCTCGTTGTTGGCTCGTGGGTTCGGAAGGAAAAAAGGGGGGGTTAGGGGGTTAGGCGGGTTTATACAGATATCCACTTTCTGTATGTATACTAACCTGCCTATTACACATTAAATCACCGCCCAAATGAGATATGAGATCGCTTATTACCGTCCGCTATATGCGTAGAGCATGGAGCCAGTAGAACACCTACCTACATAGAACAGGGTGATGTGGGATGAGGCAGGACGGAATAGGTTACGACCAATTCAATAGTCAGGGCTGGACACATCAGTACACCTCTTCCGGGGTCTAAATTGTATGTGGGGCGAAATTGGACACCCTTCACCCCCCCCTTCGCGACAACATTTTATTGGTTGCAGCACTTAAAATATACTGTTTTATACATTTTACTTAGCTTATAATTAACGTAGCAGGTATTTTTCTATTAAAAATAGGCAGTGTGGTACATATTTAGAAAGATGGCGATTTCGCCCCACATACAATTTAGACCCCGGAAGAGGTGTATACATCGATAGGTACCTACTTTGAAGAAAAAGTCACCGAGGGAAACCATCTCCCCCCCTTCCCCCCACCTCTTCCTACACAACGAACTACCTACCTACGGCACAGTTGTCTACTAGTGTAGAGCTAGTTTGCTTCAAAGTTACACTAGGTTAGGGAAGAACAGACGTTGAGTAACGTTTTATAGTATAGATTCGGCTACTAATCTGGCATCTTGCATTTTCCTGACTTCCCAAAAGTATACCATGGTCCACATTATCCCGGCCCCTTTTGGGGTGGAAGGGGATATGGAAGCTATAAGGATGACTAACCACACAGCTACCATATCACAAATACCTAATAGGCCTACTTACTTAAGCTACCTAGGTTAGATAGGTAGGTACTCAGCTCTCGCAAGACTTGAGGCGAAAAGCGCGAGCCGTGATTATGAAAGCAATCTTCCGCGCAAGCCAAGCCGGCGCGACAGGTTTGTTGGGCCCTCGCCTGGATACGTACCAATAGGGAACAGAAAATAAGAAGAGAAAAAGGTGAAAGAGGAAACTTCTATCTCCGCCGTTCTCGGCGGGAATGCCGACGGGACCACCTCAGGGCCGGTCCGGGGTCTCGGTAAATAAAACTCGCCGAGCCTATACAACCAGCCTATTTACCAAGTTGTCCCACAACCCACCCCTCCCTCTCCCTTCTTTCCCTTCCCCTTCGATACTAATAACATAAACAACCCAGCGGACATATACTCGAAGGGGGGGAGACCCTAACCTACCTAGCTCGGAACAACCGTTATGCTAGGTAGGGTATCCAAAGATCAGCGCGGTGAAAATTCGCAGTACCTAATCCTTGCGGACTGATTTTGGTCCGATCACATTCCCGTCGATCTAGGTAGAGTGGGGGGGAGGGGGGAGGGGACGAACCCAAGGAACTCTGGACCAGGAACCCAAAACTATGGGACGCCCAAGCATATAGTTTATTTGGGTATGCAGATCGCGGCATGTAGTGTGTGTGTGTGTGTATACCTACCTAGAAAGGGACGAAAAGACAAAGTGGGAAAGGGTTTGAATGATTGGTACTGGATACGGTGACAGGTAGGTTAGCCAGCTCGCTGGGTCCTGCGGCTCGCGCGAGAGAGCCCGGCCTTTTTCTGGAGAAATGCTACTTCAAAGAAGAAGAAAAGAAGAAAAGAGAGAAGGGGGGGACAAGCCGATCAACTTACATACCCAAAATGATGTGTTCGCTGGCCAGGTAATTATGATCACCTAATGCTTGTCTCGACTATTACATCTCCGAACCAGAAAAAAACCCTCCCAGAGACTGCCTACCTAGTAGAAAGACGGGAAAGGGAAAGAAGAAGGCAAAATCTCACGATCATATACCCGATTTTTTTTATGCAGTTGGAGGGGGGTTTCAGCATCTTCTTCCGAGCTTTTATTTTTTTGTCGAATGTCTTAACACGTTCTGCTATACTCTTCGACCACTGCTCTTATAATCGTCAGTCGCCGCCCCCTCCTCAAGGCCAAAAAAGAAAAAAGGGAAGAGAGGAAAAGTAAGCAAAAGTATGAGTCTGCCCGAGACTGGTATGTCTTATTTTACATTATACACATAATATACCCACTTGCACGCTCAGGTCACCTACCTTTTCAGCCAACCAGCCAGCTGAACAGCCTGCCGAGGTTTTTTGTTTCCCCGCCTTAGTCAGATCTATCTTTCCTGTGTGATCAGCAATATATATATATATTTTTCATTCTTCGAGGGGGAAGTGGCTTTTTATTATTATTTTTTAATTTCATTTATATAAGAAGTTGTCTTTTCGAAACCCCTTTGGCTTGAAGAAGAAGAAAAGAGGAGGAGAAGAAAAAAAACCAAAGACTATCTCTTCAACATAGCTGACTTCGTGTCTACTTACGACAGTCGACATGGCGGGCCATATGTACGCCAGCATCCTGCCGCCCCTGAAGGCCATGCCGCCGCTCATGCCTGCCATCCCGGCGGACACGGATTGGGACACCAGCATCATGGGGCCTGGCGTGAACTGGGACTACATACCACAAGACCGGCGACACAACGGGTGGGAAGAGGTCGAGAGGAGTTGGACATGTCAGGACGCGGGATCGTTCTATCCGACGAAGACAAGGTAATCCCCCCCAAAAGCAACCTCCCCCCTTAACACATACACTCTCCACACTCGCCAATAGCTCAACTTAGGAGGGTTTCTACGGAAATACTTATAACAGCTGGCCAGGTTGGCTAACCGAGAGATGTCACAGTGAGCAACCGAGGACGATCCAACATGATCAGAAGCAGCAGCAGCAGCAGCAGCAGCACGAGGTTACGGATAGCTTTCCGGACCCGCACCTGGCCATCCTGCCGCCGAACCTCATGTCCGACTTCCGGATGAAGGTGACGCTGGACCCGAAGTCGGCCTCGCTGGGTGCGGACGGGTTCACGAAATGGACCACGTTCGCCGAGGGCGTGTGGTCGGGCAACCTGGGCCACGGGACCGTCGTCGTAAGTCCAAGTTCCTTTTCTCTCCCCCCTCCTCCCTCTACTACCTAAATGTCTCCGTACGGGAGAGCGTATACGGTTTAGATCTATCTGTCTGTCGGTGCAATGAACAAGAAGAAGAATAAAATGTTAACCAAACCACAGGGCGGCGGACAGGACACCCAGGATATCGTCTGCGGCAAGATGCTCGCGACCCAGATCGAGGCCACGCACCGGCTCAAGACGCGGGACGAACCCCCGGCCTAGTAAGCAACGACCTACCTCCCCTCCCCCTCCCCTTCCCCCAAATTAAATCCGATAGACCACGCCGGCTAACCGTTTCCTCTTTTCACGCCACGCAGCATCGAGTGCAAGACGCGCGGGTTCCGGACGAGCGCGGCGTCGCAGGACCCCCGGCTCTGCCAGTACCGCGTGTTCATCTCGATGAAGACCACGGACGAGCGGTACGCGGAGAAGGTCAACGTCGGCATGTGGGTGGGGTGCTGTCTATGGAGGGGCTTGGACGTGGTGTATGAGTAAGTGGGAGGATTTTTTTGTTCTTCTCTTTTCTGATCAGACTCCCCCCTTCCCCCCAAAATCCGAGTCTCGTTCGCCCATCATGTTTACTGACGGAAATGATTGCCCCAATAGTGCGTACAGGATAATTTAAACGGGTCTTATATATATAGGGGTTATGGATATGGAGAGGGAAGAAGAAAAATAGGGTTTATGGGTTTTATGGGGAGTTGGGAGTTTAGGGGGTTTGGGACGGGTGGTGGTTTTGCATATAGGTTGGTTAGGTGCCATGTCATGTTGGTAGGGAAAGCGGAGGAATTAGAAGGGGAGGGGTATGTTTCTTTTTCTTTTTTTTTTCCAAATACGCATCAGTATCCGAGATTCCCCAGTCCCCACCCCGATTTATGAGGCGTGCCTCGAGTGTACTATACCTATTATTATACCTACCTATACGGCTTCCTCGTCTTGAAAGTTATATATCTTTATTAATACCTATACAAACCGAATGTTACCGGTTTTTTTTCGAGCGAGTTATGCAAATCTATCTCCATGTCAAAAGTAGGTAGGTAGGCATGGAAGTGGAGCGGGTATCAAAAGAAACAAAATACCTACCTAGATAGAAAGAAAAAAAGGGGGGGTGTTGGCAGGCTTGAGTCTTCAACTCTGGTTCGGCAGTTAGCCATCGCGATCGGAAAGTTGCGAATGCACGATGAGGTAGGGCAACGTGCAGCTTGCCTTGCATGTATTCTTTTTTTTTCCGGGTTACATGCCAATTTTTAGTCGTCTCAGGTTTTCCAAGGATGCTCTACATCTGCATCTATCCACACGGATACCTATATACTAGGTAGTGTTGTGTCGAGACGATGCATTTTGAAGTTGGCTTACGCCATGGTTGGTGTTATTCCGGTATGCTGCAGATCAGCTAATGGGAGTTGGCACATTGACTACGATAGCATCTCTACTACATTAGTAGGTTATGTATGACATCAAAGGGGAGGGGGAAGCGAAAAAAAAGAGCAGCCCCCAAAATGCATAGCTTTGGCAAGGACCCCGAAAAAGACTGGCAGAAGAGAAGAGAAGAGAAGGGTGAACCCCTGTAAGCTATCCCCAGAGATTCTTGGGTCCAGGGATGTAGAGTCCTTCCTGGGCCTGCATCTGCATGCATCCCTTAACCCAATTTCGTCACCGGCCCGCCTGTGATTGGCTCCTTGGTTTCTCTGGGTTATCTTGATTGGATCTTCCCGCACGGTCGGTACGTCATTTGGAACGATCCCTCCCCCTCCATCAATCTATAGCATCATCATCATCATCGTCATTATCACTACCACCACCACCACCCATTGCTCAAAAAAAGTGCAGTTTTCGAGAGTGGCACTAAGATGGGCACCATAACAGCCTAAACACTTGGTCTGCTCAGAAACCGGTTTGCGTCGCACAACGCACACAATACGATGCAATGCGATGCCACCACGCACCAAGCCGTCGAGATGTTCAAATATCGACGAGTCTCCCCGTCCTGAGGACATAGGGTTTCTCTCGTTCATACCTAACTCATCATATTAACCAATCGCACCCCGAAACTTCCTATCCACCTTCTTATTACCTAACCTAATACTCTACCACAACTCCTAACTTATACACATCCATCGCCCGAACCTTACTATCTACTACCTATATACGCCAAACCCGGAAAAAAATGCCTTTCTTCTCCAGCCGCAAGCCCGAGGACGAGGTCGTCGAGGAGCCCGCCCCCGCCCCGGAGAAGAAGCACAGCCTCTTCGGCGGCAGCAACCGCCACCGTTCCCCCTCTCCCTCGTCTACCCTCCGCAGCAGCACGACCAGCCACTCGCGCAACTCAGGTACAGCCTCCTCCTCTCCTCCTCCTCCTCTTCCTCTTCCACTCCAGCTAACCCTCCCTTTCCCTCTCCCTGGCAGATGTATCCACACCCTCCCGGCACCGCAGCGTGCTGCAGCGCACCTTCGGCCACGGCAGCTCGAACCCGGACGTGGACCCGTCGATCGCGCAGGCGCGCGAGCGCGTGCTGTCGGCCGAGACGGCGGAGCGCGAGGCCGACCGCGCGCTCGAGGCGGCGCGGCTGCGCGTGCGCGAGGCCCGCGCCGAGGTCAAGCGCCTCGAGCTCGAGGCCGCCGAGGAGGCCCGCCGCGCCAAGATCAAGCAGTACCACGCCCGCGAGGTGTCCAAGCGGGGCAAGCAGCTCGGTCGTAAGTGTTCTCTCTTCTTTTTTTTTCTTTTTTTTTTCCCTTGACTTGCTTCGGTTTCGTGGTGTTTGGTGTTGGGGAAAGGGAAGGGGAAAGGGGGAGAGAGTTTATAAGTAGCATGGATGGATGGATGCTAACGCGATCCCTTAGGTCACGATCTATAAGTCTCTTCTCTCTCATTTCTTGCCCTTCCAGGGGTTACGGCTATTTGTCCTCGAGGAGGAGCGGCGATCGCCGGTTTACATACCTACCTATGATCCAGTCACCAAGGCCAAAGAAAAACTCACCAAGTCGCAGCCTTTTCCCCTCGACATAGTTTTTAACATGTATTACTGTTTTCTTGTATAAGCGCAGCACCTTTTTTTGTTTAAATGGTTTTTCTTTTACAGCATAACACAATGTCTTGTATCAGTATTGTACTTAAATAGTCACAAAGATCTCGGAACTTCTCGTATGTGTAGTGGAATTTAAAATATGCAGGTGTTAAACTGTAAAGGACTTGGTCTATTGTAAAGTGCATAATTGTTGATACTGGCCATGGATAGTAATATACCTAACTAAGTAGCCTTCATATTATCGTACTAGCTGATGTATATTTATTAATGCAGAATCACTATTTTCTAGAATACCTAGGTATAAAAGCTAAGGGTTGAAGATTCTAGAAAATTTGAAGCCTTATGATTCCTCTGGTTCTTGGACAGCGTCTCTTTAAACAAGATGGAAATTCATGCACTAAGAAGTTTATTATGTATGGACGTTTCGAGAAGGGCCCCTGGTTTTAGTGTTTCATATTTTTGCTGTGCTGGCGGAACTTTGCAGGTGAAAATGGACAAATTGCAACATTTCCCCCATGATACATACCTATATATTCAGAAACAATATCAGGTCATAATACAACGGTTAATTAACCATATGCCCAACATACGTATCACAAGATAAAGCACTTCTACCCTTATACTTTTACATTTTCCCTCCACTGAAAGTTTTCCTATATGCTCCTAATGTGCTGTGAGAAAGCATGGGAAAACTGAAGTTCCCACAGGGTTTCCCACGGAATTGCATGGGAATATCTGGTCTCGTAATGCATGGTTATCTTTCTTTATTCTCGCTTGCAACTTTATTAAAAAAGTACCTATTCTATAGTTTCAATTTAGTAATCCACGAAAAAGATTAATCCCCAATGGGACCCCTTTGTGAGGCCTTAAGATATTCGATTAGTTCCTAAGACCGATATTTGAGTATTTAAAACATCGAAGACCTATAAATCCGGCAGGCTAAAAGCGCACCCTCGCAGCTAATAGTTAAAGTCATAAGACTTTTGGGTTAGACACTACAAGGTGGAGTATAGAGAATTCGAGGACCAGTTACAGTACTCTCTTTACCACGCACCAAGGGCTATCAGCTTTCGAGAAAACATATCCAGGCTATATCGAGAAAAAAACGAGGTTCATCTAACCCTACCTACCTACCTAACCCTAAGCCGAATCACGTAAGAGCCCAACCTGCCTCCCCCTTTCCCAGTTCACCGTACCCCGAATTCTTCGAGATCCGCATCTATGTATGCCCCGCGAAGATAGGTACCTACCAAAAAAAACCAAAAAAAGGTGAGAAAAAGGGAGGTCTGTGTCCAATACGCGGCTCCCCGTCTCCTCCCCCACTTGCTGGGGCAGAGGCGCGCTGATCTACCCAGTAAGTAAGTAAGTACTTAATGTATGCATGGCTGGCGCGGAATCGGTCTCGGGACGGGCGGGATCTGCGGGTGGGTCTTGGAGAGCCGGTGCGGACGGTTCCAGTTGCGGGTTGTATACACCAGACATACATTATAACGGCTACTACTGAACTTCTAACCTGTACCGCACTTATACTGGTGGTATTTCTATCTTTTAAAGTTATAGAGTTTCGTGCTACGAGAAGCTTGTTTATCTCCATGTACCTGCCTAAGATACGAGATATGTACCTAAGGTATGCATGCAAGCTTATGCTACCTGTGTACTTGGTGGGTTATTCTAAGGTTCAGTTTCTTCCAACTGCCTTCCCTCCCCTCAATACCTCCGGGTCCCTCGGGGTTCTCTTAATTTGTATACTAAGTTAGGTTGCCTATGTCGGTAGGATTGCGAGCACCTGGCTTCTTCCCGTCGGTCCGAACACCTCTCAGGATCGAGTCTTACTAGGTAGGTAAAAATTACAGGGCGTAGGTAGGTGGATTTTGAGTGGACTGGGGCTGAAAGCGTTCAGAGAACAAAAATAAGAATTTAAGTAAGAAACGGTTGCCAATGTGGTAGGTAGTAACCTAGCGGATTGGCACCCCTGAAGCTGCCGACAAGACCGGTGTGATGAGGTAAGATCTACCGGCCAGGAACGAAGCAGCTGGGTAAATCTGGAACGCCTGCTTTTAAGGTTTAGTGAGGGAAAGCAAGTTTTGGGGGAGGAGGGGGAATTCCACCATCGTTTCGGCTTGGCATCTGATCTGAAACGACAAGAGTCTGTCTATCAATGTACATCAAATACCAGACATCTCGATAAGTACCTAGTTACCAAGGTAGGTGGATTACATAAACCCACCTACCTAATATCTTATAGTTCAGTGGAAACTAGGTGCATACACACGTGCAATATACCTAGTATCTAGGTATGTAAGGCCGAATTGAAAGTGATCCAAACACCCTTGGTTTTTGAATTTTGAATTTGCACCTCGATGACCTAATTCCCATATCTTAGGTAGTAAGTAAGTATGTATGTAGGTAGGTAATAATGTGCTGGACTGAGCCGCAGCTGCTGATGGATTTTGGTCGTATCGATGGCACGCTTGGTTGCGCCATCGTGGCTTGCGCGGCCTACCTAGGCATACGCGTAGGTAGCCAGGTATAACGTTCGGGTCCCGGAGGTCGGGGATCGCATGTGCGTCAATTCTTGGCACAGATCTTCACCTGGGTTGGTAGGTATATAACCATGGTATAGGTGGGATTTTTAAGCGTGCAGCCCTGATAAGGTCCCGCCTGTTCTTTTGACTAGTACTAGGTAGCGTAGGTTGCATATGTATTGAGAGACATTGGAGAGATGGATGGCTATACATACTGCAAGTTAGGTATGTCTTGACGTTCTTCCTGGGATACTACATGCGAACATGTATGCACGCCACACGGCGTACGTAAGTAACACCGTGTTTACTACGTATTGCCTCACCGATGGCGCAGCGACGTAGACGTAGGTAGTGAGGGAGAGTTGTGATATGACCAGGGGTGAGGAGGGAGGAGGGGGGAGATCCAATAGGCAAGTTTCCTATCCCGAGAGTGGTATGGTTCTCCAGCGCTTGATGATGTTAGTCGCATACATATCATCTCCAACTACCTATAGCAGGTTGATAGGTCGGCCATTGTTGAGCGTCGAATTTCGGCTCATCGGTGGGACCAAGCCGATAGAGACTGTGTCACTTCCATCTACCTACTATCAGATCAGGTAGTATGTTGCATATTGGAGAACGATAGATAGCATAAATTACTTATCCTGTGAAGAGTAGAAAAAGTAAATATGGAAGAAAGAGGGGATTCAATTATGTAACCTATTGTTTTGTATGTTCGTATCGTGGATGCATCTAGTTCGGAGACTTGGAAGAAAGTGAGAGAGACAAGAGAGACACCAGATACCGTCACTTTGTATACCAGGTTACATATTACATACATACTAGTACTTCCTGTTGTAGGGGCCTGAAACGTTTGGCCTTAGGTAAGTGTTGTGGGGGTTACACACCACCAGGTGGTTTCGGTACTATTACTTACCTACTTGGCCAGTAAAATCGTCTCTGACATGACGGCATACGCAAGCTGGAAAGTGTGGTGGGGCTTAAGAAAGTACTTAGGTAGGTAAGCTTGTAGGTAGGTAGGTACCTAAAGGTTTGCTCAGGGTTCTTGCCAAGCCCCAACTTTCGGACCAAAAAGCGAACCCCCCAGTAAGGTAGAATTTCTAAGTTCAGAGGGAGGGAAGTTAAAATCAATTGTTCTTCTGAAACACGATCGACTTTCTATTATTATCATCAACATCTACATCTTTTTTCTTCTCCTCTTCTTCCCTTTTACCCACCTTTACCTGAATACCTCTAACCTCCCACCTACTTACTACCTCCTACCTACAAACTAACCAAACCAACCTGAATCAACTTACTCTCTACCTAGACTTATAATTCTTTTTCTTCTTGTTATCTTTTCTGTTCCTTTGCGTTCCTTTATCTCCCTCCTCCCCCTTCTCCTCCTCCTCTTCCTCTTCCAATTAACCCAGCCATTCACCACTTTTTAAACTTTACAACCTGTCGATCAAATCACCTGCTCCATGCATTTGGACAAATCGCGGTGACCTCTTCAAAGTACCCCCGAGTGGTGCGTGCCAAACATCAAGCGATAAGGGAAAGACGAGATTGGGAGGGAAATAAAAGGAAGGGGAGAGAAAGAAATATATACCGGGAGTCGCCAAGATGATGCCCTTCAAAAGAGCTATCGTCTTTGCAGCCTTCGTTCTAATCGTCTTCATACTGCTCCGCCAAACCCACACCTCCAACGATCCCGATACCATTCGCAAGCCTCCGCCCAGACCCGACAGCTCCGACAATGACCACCTGGCCAACAACCCCCCGACCACGGACCACGGTACTGGTTCCAATGTCCCACTCAGGGACCAGCCTGTTCCCGTGCAGAAGCCGATACTAGACATGTCCAAGATGTCGCTCTACGACAAGCTGGCCTACCAGTACCCCTACGACGTCGAGACCAAGTTCCCAGCATACGTCTGGCAGACATGGAAGTGGACGCCCGCTAATGCCGAGTTCAACTTCCGCCAGCAGGAGGCCTCGTGGACCAATCTCCATCCGGGCTTTGTCCATGAAGTCATCACCGACCAGGTCGCTTTCCATCTGCTGCGCCTGCTCTATGCCTCTGTCCCCGAGGTTCTCGAAGCGTACAATGCCCTGCCCGAGCCTGTCCTGAAGGCCGATTTCTTCCGCTACCTCATTCTCTTCGCCCGTGGTGGTATCTACTCCGATATCGACACCGTTGCCCTCAAGAGTGCCCTAGATTGGGTTCCCGAAACTGTGTCTCGGAGCAGCATTGGCCTGATCGTTGGCATTGAAGCGGACCCCGACCGACCTGATTGGAAGGACTGGTATAGCCGGAGGATTCAATTCTGCCAGTGGACTATCCAGTCCAAACCTGGGCACCCCGTCTTGCGCGACATCATAACGCGTATTACCACCGAAACCTTGAAGAGGAAGCACGAAGGTCTCTATGTGTCCAAGGAAAAGAGCATTGTCGAGTTCACGGGGCCCGCCATCTGGACCGACACTATCTTCGACTACTTCAACGACCCGCGATACTTCAACATGCAGCAGAGTTCAGGTAATATTTCGTATCTGAACTTCACCGGTATGGAAATGCCCAAGAAGGTTGGCGATGTTGTAGTCCTTCCCATCACCAGTTTCTCGCCAGGTGTTCAGCAAATGGGCGCAAAGGACTACGATGACCCTATGGCATTTGTCAAGCATGATTTCGAAGGTAAGCACCTTTCTTTTTAGTCTATTAGAAGGCCCTCGCTAACCTTAATAGGCACTTGGAAGCCCGAGAGCGAAAGGCATATCGGCCAGACAAATAGTTAAGAGCATCGTAACGCATCGCGTACGCCAGAACTGAGCTTCATGAGCACATATACCGCAAATGAGTTCAATTTCTGGTGTAGAAATTACCCGAAATGACAGCAGGTTCAAGCAACTGTACCCCTGCTGTGGTGATGCTGCTGCTGGTGGTGGAAGAAAACCCTACAAGGCTGTGATGCTCCTCAGTCGCCCACTGACAACATCAACCAACCTATCATATGGTCATGTACACGACACACGGCCAGTTGGTGATTGACTGATGAGGCCGCATCCTTTGGGAAGAACTGGTGACGAGAATCCTCTCACATTCTTTCTTCCTTGCCTTGATTTGGTCTGCCATAGTTGGTCCAATGACGTAGGTGGCCGGTTACTACGGGCACTGTATGAGACACGAAAAGATTAGAATTGCGGGTCAGGACATACAGCAAAACGAGACATTTTGGGATGAATTGATTGATGATCATCAGGTGGTTAGAAGCAAAGGCAAAGAAAAGGGGCTTCGACAGCCCCACGTTGTATATACCCACAATGCATGGAAGGAGGCGTTCGGAAGCTGGACAACCCAATAGAACAAACACTGTCAAGACCTCCAACTCCAAAGTTGAGAGGAAAAGTCTAGACAAGATGTTTTTCAACATAAAAATGTATATAAGTGCCGAGAGTGCTTACTAACTGCAGTGGATAGAAAACACCATCGCAGCATGGACCCCTCCCCCCCTTTCTCTCCCGACTAAGACCGATGTAGATTACTGTACGTACTCGTCCATCCACAAGACCCCCATTGAATTTACCTTACATACCTACCTACCTTACTCCTCTCCCCACTTCTCCGCACTCTAAATACATAAGGTGGCCATCGACCTCCGGGCAACGTTTACCGACCCCGCCTACCTCTAACGGCGTCTCCTCTCCTCTCCCCACAGCTGGAGGATCTCCAAGTACCTACCTACCTACTTACAACTCCACTAACCCCCCTTACATACATATCTAGGTACATATATGGCTCAGCTTTTTTGGGGGGAAAGGGGGGAACCAGGATTTGTCAAACCTGCGATGAGTGGGCATTCATCTCGCTCTCTCGCGCACATGACAAAATAAAAGGAGCGAGACCGGTATTATAACTACCTAGGATTCCCGAGCTAGCGAGCGAATGAATGACCGAAGACGTGGTATATATTTGTCGTTATTTACTTGCTTCTCACTTGCATGAGAAGGTTCTCGACGGTCTGCTCCTGGTGGTACAGCAGCGATAGAGGTATATCCCACGGCAAAACTTTCGAGGGCGAAAGAGAGAGGGGCGTCGGGTCGGGCAACCTACTGGAGCAGGGTAGGCTGTGTGTGTGTGCAGCTCTGAAGAGAGGCTGCGCTGCCGTGAGGTGTATATGAAAACTACTTCTACCAGTCTCGAGCCGCCAGACTTGGAAAACACACTTACTACTGCTGCGGCTGCTATTGTGCCAGTCTAGGTACTTGTCTTGGGTCATCTCTCTCTCTCCTAGACAGGGGAATTACCTATTTGTTTACATATAATGGCTGCAGCTGCGGCTATCCGCCGTGGAGTGTCCTCGGTTGGATCCAGGACGCTCGAGCCATACTGCTGCTGCTGCTTCGGCACTGCGGTGCGCCGTGCTTCTGCTTCGCAGGTTGGTCTAACACCGAACTTGCGGGCGCGCTGGAGCTGGAATCGCGGAAGCCGATATAGGGGGATTGCTACTTCGAGCTTGAGTTATTCGGAGGGTCCGACTGAGGTGAGTTTTTTGGGTCAATTTTTTGTGTGATAGGGGAAGTGTTCTTTGGTCTGTCTGTCGTTTTGGACTTGGGAGGTCCGGGAGGACGAGATGTATTTCAGGTGCAAACGTCCAAATGAATTTTGGAAATCCTCATTTTCTGTGAGGTTTTTTTTGTGCGCGCGGGAGTTCGTGGAAGAGACACGCGTACAGATAGAATCTAAGGGAAACGGGATATATACTCTGCTTACCAAGTCTTAGCCTCCCTTACTCCGCCAAACAATACCGGAGAACTTCGCGACGGTAGTCTCGCGATATGGCGACCAGCTCGCGTTCATCGCGCGAGCTCCCGTTCTTATGGAAACCGGGCAATCACCCCCAGCCTCCATTATCAACCACCCGCCAGAGGTCACGTTAACATACGGATCTCTCGACTTGTTGTCAAATGCGCTTGCGCACTCACTACAAGAACTAGGCGTGAAGAAGGGCGACCGTGTCGCCGTCAGCCTGGGCAATGTTTCTGAGCACGTGGCCCTGATGTACGCCATCTTCAAGCTCGGCGCCATACTTGTACCCCTAAACCCGAACTTCAACTCGGAACAGGTCGGCGCCGCGCTCTCCCACCTAGGCGTCGAGGTGCTCATCGTCGGCGCCGTGACCGACCTCGCCTACAAGCCCTGCCGAGGCCGCAGTAATCTCGACCTACTCTCAGCCCTAGTCCCCGATCTTAAAGGACGCAAGGTCGAGTCCCCCACCGTCCCGACACTGAAATCCATCATCATCATCGATAACACAGGCTCTCACCCACACGCCGCCTTCCCACCTCTACATACCCTCCCTGCCCTCCTCCCCTACAGCACTCTCCTATCTTCCTCTCCCTCCTCACCCGTAACCCCCGACGCCCCGCTGTCGCCCGACGAGACGATAAACATCCAGTTCACGTCGGGCACGACGTCGACGCCGAAGGCCGCCATGCTAAGCCACATGAGCATCCTCAACAACGGCCGGTTCGTGGCCGCGCGCATGGGCCTCGTGCCCAGCGACCGCATCGTGTGCCCACCGCCGCTGTTCCACTGCTTCGGGTCCGTCATCGGCGTGCAAGCCGCGGCCACCACGGGCGCGGCGCTGCTGTTCCCATCGCCGGCGTTCGACCCAGCGGCGACGCTGGCCACGGCGGCGGCGCACCAGGCCACGGGGCTGCACGGCGTGAGCACCATGTTCGTGGCGGAGCTGGAGCTGCTTGCGGCGCAGCGCCTGCGCCTGCGCAAGGGCGTCGCGGCCGGCAGCTCGGTGCCCGAGCCGCTGATGGCGCGGCTCATGGCCGACCTCGGGCTGCGCGACCTGGTCATCTGCTACGGCATGACCGAGACGGGGCCCGTGTCGCTGATGAGCAGCCCGGACGACCCGCGCGACCGCCGCACGCGCTCCGTCGGCCGCGCCATGCCGCACACCGCCGTCAAGGTGGTGGCGCCGGGGAACCGCGGCCGCGTGCTCCCGCGCGGCGAACGCGGCGAGCTCGCCGCTAGCGGGTACCTGGTCATGCGCGGGTACTGGGGCGACGAGGCGAGGACGGCGGAGGATATGGTGGTGGAGGCGGAGCGCGAGGGTGAGGGTGGAGATGGGAAAGGGGGGAAGAAGAGGACGAGGACGTGGATGTATACCGGCGATGAGGCGGTCATGGACGAGCAGGGGTACGTGCAGATCACCGGCCGCATCAAGGACCTGATCATCCGCGGGGGCGAGAACATTCACCCCCTCGAGGTGGAGAGCTGCCTGTTCCGCCACCCGCTCGTGCGCGAGGCGAGCGTCGTCGGGGTCCCGGACGAGAGGCACGGGGAGGCGGTGGCGGCGTTTGTGGTGGTGCATGAGGGGGTGGGGGTTGAGGGTGGTGGTGGCAGTGGAGGTGGGGGTGGGGGTGAAGGGAAAGATGGGGAGCGAGAGGAGAGGAAGGAGGGGGAGGAGGGGGAGAAGGGGGAGAAGGAAGTGCTCACGAGGGAGGGCGTGAGGGATTGGGTCCGGAAGAACTTGTCGAGCCACTTGGTCCCCAAATATGTCTTTTGGGTCGACGACTTCCCGAAAACGGCGAGCGGGAAGATTCAGAAGTTTAGGTTGAGGGAGTTGGCGGGGAGGATGGTTGGTGGATGAGGGAGTGCCGGGGGGGGGAGGGGAAGGGAGAAGGGGGAAGGGGGAAGGGGAGGGGGAATGGAAGGGGAGGGGGAAGGGGAGGTAGGGAGATTTAGAGAGATTAGATACATAAGTATATAGATGAAATGGCGGGTAATGCAGGATGGATTGCGAAGAGTCATGTTTTCATAAGGATGATTTGTGTAGCTTGATTTAACGTAACCTAGTAAATTGAATTGGATAAAGGTATATAAGTGCCTAGGTAGGTAGGTAGAAGTGTAGCTAGGTATTCTTCTTGGGAAAAGCTGCCTCCGTCCTACCCCTTTTCTGTTCTCCCTCCCCTTTCTCTACACTGCTCTACTCTACTCTATTATCTGATGATATGATACTATACAACTGCGCTGCTTACATATCCATCCCCCTTCCCCCTTTTTTTTCGAGGGGGGTGAGGTTTTGCACCAGCCCCTTTACAAAGCCGAATTGCAGAATCGAGTCTTTTGTGTAAATTCGAAATCAGTAGGTATCATCCAAGTTCCTGTACATTGTCCATTCCCATTTCCATTCCAATACACAGTCATACAGGGGGGGGGTATACGCATACATAGAAAGGAATCCCCCCCCCCCCCCCCCTTTATCCCTATCCCCAGTACAAGCTGGCATACAAAAAGAATATCGCAATCCTATCTTTCTCTCTCTCTTTGATTTTTTGAACTGCTCCACACTTCACGCAGGGAAGTGGCAGTACGATAGAATAGGATGCGTTGTTGGGGTTTTTTTTTTTTTTTTTTTGGGGGGGGGGGGAGGAGTTGGCGTGGAACGTAAAAATGGAGCGGTTCACTCGGCTCAGCTGTGTCATCGCCTCAGTCTGGACTTGGTGTACGGTGATGCCGGTCAGTTTGCTGGGGGGCAGACAGGATGAGGCTGAGGCTGAGGGTCAGGCTGCTGGAGAATAAAAAATATGTGAAATCCCCAAGTGGAGTAAAGGGGGGGGTTCACACTTCTTTTTGGCCTCCCTAGGTAGGTATAGGTGTGCTGATTACTGCGGATCCTTCTCCTATCAGATTGGGGCGTTGGGGTTGGAATTGGTGGTATGGTATATGTGTGTCTCCATCTCGGTACACAGGTTAAGATACAGCACGAAACCCCTGACCTATCGCTCTCGGCCGCAAGCTGACCTGCAGCAGAACCAAATATGCCATATGTATCATCATCGCCGTCGCCCGCTTGAGAGGGAAAGTGTGGAGGAGGGGGGGGGAATGTGAAGTTAGAGGGCGCTGGGTCCGGGATCCCGGGGGGAACCACTGCTACTGATCCGCTGAGGATTTTCTTTTTTTCTTTGAGAGGAGGGGAGGGGGGGGAGGGGGGGGTTTGCTACCCCTCGGGATCAGAAAGGGTAGGAGAGGTCCGTGGAAAGGGGGTTTTCACCCTTACTTATTCATGTCCGGTCCCGTCCCGTCCCGTTCTATCTCCCGCAGCCCATACCACAGCACCCACCACCCCTCCCATCCAAGATATCAACGACCCCCCCTTTTCCCTCCTCTTTTTTTCCCTCCTCCTCTTCTACCACCCCCTTCCTCCCTTTTCCTCAGACCCTCCCCGAAACCTCCGCCGCTGACGTGCCGAGCAACCCCAACCGCCGCTCCTGATCCTCGCCGCCCACCCACCCCCGCACCCACGCCCACAACCCAAGCGCAGCGACATGGCGCGCGGCCCACAGCAGGGCGGCCCCCGAGAGGGCGACGAACAGCAGCCCGAAGACGGCCCAGAAGCAGAGCTTCTCCGCCGGCGTGTACACGTACACCCCGTACGTCACCTCGATGCGGTACTTCTTGAGCTGCGCCCAGCGCAGCAGGGCCTCGGCTGCGGAGGTGGGGGGTTGCGGGCGGGTGTAGGGGGAGTAAAGGGAGGGTTTGGAGGGGAGGGGAGATGGGGAGGAGGAAGGGGGGTAGGGTATGCGTGGGGAAGGGGAGGAGGAGGATGAGAGGAGGGAGGTCGAGGTTGAAGTTGTGGTTCTGGTTGTGGTTCTGGTTCTGGATGTTGTGGAATAATAGGGGGAAGAGGAGGAGGAGGTGGTGGTGGATGGTGATAGCTTCATCGTTGCGGATGGCATTGTGATGGATAGTGACGATGTGCTCGTCTCGTTTTGTCTGAGTTTGGTTGGTTTGGGTGCAGAATAGACTGGACTGGAGTGCTCGAGGCCGAGAATAGTAGCAGCTGCTGGCGCGGTGCAGGTGTGCGTGTATATATAGAGATATATAGGTATGTATGTATGTATGTATGGCAATAGCGGCGACAAGATACTTCTTGGAAGGAGAGAAGAGAGAAGAGTGATGAGGTGAAGTGCCCTCCCGTCCGGTAAGGCTGAGGAGGTGGATGAACGGTTTATATAGTAGATAGATAGACAGATAGCAAACCGTAACGAATTCCCGGCCCGACTTACAGAATCTTCTCGTTCTCTTGACTGCTCCTTGTTTAGGCAGTTCCTCACTCGTTTATATCTAGACCAAGTATATATAACATATAGTATGGAGCTATATATGTATATATATGGTAAGAGAAAAAAATAGAGTAAAAAGGGGAAATCGTTAATCAGTCAAGAGGCAGGAAAAGAGGTTTTATTTTTATATCCCTAGCATAACAGGGGAAAAGCAAAAAAGGCGAAATACTCCCGGGACGAAGAAGAAAGTGGACTTCGGCCAAATGTTTATATATATATACACAACGGTGCCCCCGGAGGACCGGGTTCGGCCTTTACAATACACATCGGCTGACGAGATGAAGGAGCGAAATACCCATCTCACCTAATAGCACACACGCATATGTAATGTAATGTACCCCATCGTCTTACAAATTATATAGCTATACCTCCTAGCCTAGCCTAAACCCCGTCCCGTCTCCCCCCACCCCCAAAAGGGAAGAGAGGGTTAGGTTAGGCTAGGTGGTGTCAGAGGAAAGAATATACAGCCAAGAAGCGCAACAGCGCCGCATGCTCCCGGCCGCCCGGGATCGAGATTGGAGTCTGGTGGAGGGGTGATGTCGTGGGAAGGGTATGTATGGATGGGTAAGGCTTAGGAAGGAACATGGGATTACCTAGATTCCTCCTACCCTCTCCGATGATTAATTCCGGTGGTTTTTTTTGGTGTGGGGGGTTTGTTTTTCTTCTTAGCCGGGGAAAGGCATGATGGAGAATATGAAAGTGTACTAGGCGCACGGCATTAATAGAGTAGAAGATGACGAAGAAAAGAAAAAAAAGACGCGAATGAGCGAGGGTGTAAAAACGCGAGAGCTGGCGAGGAGAGAGAGAGAGGAAAACCTCGGAAGTCTCGGAATGCCCTCGTTTTTTTTTGTTATTCCTGATTAGGGTTAAAGTGGGTAAATAGGTATGGTATTTGTAAAATCAGATACCTAGATTATGTACCTACAATGTAGTTACGATCATTAGAAAAAACTACGTACCTACCTATGTACCATAGAGAATTAGTAGAGGCGATGAGAAATAACTAATAACACACTACTACCTACTTATACTACGCTTTGCTCGGAGTATAAGTCATATACAAGGGGGGGGGGTAAAGGAAGAAAAAAAATTACTAAGCATCTGATCACCTCCCAGGTTTCTTATGTATATGATCTCCGCTTTTTTTATATAGGTTACCTACCTAGGTATAGGTATCTTGCCTTGTTAGTCTTATGTTGGATCGGTTGGTCCACTTGGTTGGTTGGACGGGTGGAAGGTAGGAGGTAAGTATGCTTATGTCCTTATCTCCTGCTTCTCCTCCGCCGTCTCGGCCGTTCTCTTATTACTCACATTTTCCCGCTTCTTCGCTGTTCCGGATTTGGGTTGGCTGGATTCGAGTACCTAGCTTAGTCTTTTTTATTTTGGAGGCTGCATAGGGAACGCTGGTTCAACAACATGTCTCTCTCTGGTGCTCAGACTGTACGTATTGTCCGTGTTACGTTCGCTGTGCTTTTGTCCTAGGTTAGGTAAGTTTCAAGGTGAAGAGGAATCCCGGTAGATGCAGGTTTTTGATGACGACCATCGCGAGTTGTCACTGCTACCTATCTACCTATCTATCAATCATGCTACTGAACATAGCTTTGCGTATAATAGTATAGGTTAGTAGCATGTAAGAGGGAGGGGCATGGGTCCAGGATGCCCGCTGCACCTATAGATTTAAGCTAAGAGTAAAACGATAGCTAGGTAGGTATCTCTATACCGTCGAAAGGAGGTTGAGACCCGGGGTGGGTGGAGACGGGAAGACGACATGTGAGCTGGAGTAGTGTAGTGTAATAATATGTCAGCAATGATATCTCGTGCATTTCCGCTGGTAAGATGGCCTTGTAATGCATGAGGCGCGTATGTTTGAAGTACCAGGCAACAACGTAAGAATACCGACAAAGCACAGCAACAACTTGAACATCGCTAAACAACAGCAACAACAACAATAATAATCATAACAACCCAAGTTAAAACCGGATAACTGATAAGTTAGTTACTTGAAATACCTATCACTTTTTTCTCTTCCCTATCCCTCCCTCACATTACCTATCTCCGTCTCTATACCAAAAAATGAGATTATTGTTATCAAGATCAGATACTACCTTGATTGATGCCATGTAAGTTGTTACCTACTTACCTGCATACCTACTATGTAGGTAATCTATGTAGCCTTAGTAGGTACTTACTTCTAAGTTACATGGTGATAACCTCTCGGAGCCTCGGGTTTATAGAGCGGCCTTATCGCGTTTTCGGCCGGTAACGTCGGACTGTTTCCTCCTCTCTCTCTTTCTCACTTTGCCCTCTTCATTCCTCTACCTACCCACTACTACCTACCTATAGCCGCCGTATGTACGACTACAATGTCAGGCTTGCACCGTAGCATTACATCAATAGACCTAATAGTATAAGTCTACATACCACCTAGATACTGCCCAATCGGGCAGCACACCAGACGCTGCCAACCCCTGCTATTTAATGTCAAGTACTACAAATCGCGTCTGGTCATACAGAAGCTAAAAGGGCTAAACTAAAGACCTCACAACTGTGCCAAGTCGGCATGTCAATGGCAGGGGGTTGCAAAGTGGAGCTTTAACCTCTTCTTTTTCTTTTTTTGTCAAAAGCTTCTTCTGTCTTCTTTCTTGGCTTTTATTATTAGTAATTGTCCTCGCCCATTTTCCAATATAGTGTAGAACCCCCCCGATTTTATCCCCGATTACATAAGAAGGCGAGGTACTTAATTACCTAAGTTACATTGATGTAGCTTACCCCTACCTACATAACCCATTGCCAGGTAAGTACATAGCTAGCGAAGAATTAGAAATCAATGCGTGGTAGGTAGGTTTCCTTTATCGAAATGTTACAATGTCCGGGTTGTGTGGCATGGTAATTTGAAGAAGCCCGATGATTTGTGATGCGGACCCGTCAACTTCCCCGATCTCCCCGCCAGTCAGCGGTGTAATGCGACCTCCTAACCTGGATAAGCCACTTATTAGTACTGACTAGGTTGCAAGCATGTAGGCGCCTTCATCCATCAAGAGAGTAAGTAGGCTGATATACCCTTTGACGCATTGCATTGATATACTACAGAATATGTTACAAGTAAGTACATATACACGCACACACGCAAACGCACCCAATTATCTTCGGTCCTCGGGGGGCTCTGTAGACGCAGACGCAGAGCGAGCTGCCTCCCCCCCCAGCCCAAAGTGTCTGCTTCAATACGAACCATGCCAATTCCAAAGCCGAATAATATGACATATACACACACACACACTAAAACAACCAGGATATGAAGTTGTCCATCATGGACCATATTGTCTTCCACCACTGCGTATTGTTGCTTCAAAGACGTACTGCTCTTTTGATCGTTCGAGCAATGAGTATTCGAGTTTCCGAACACCACGTTAAAGCTGCTAACCTAGATCTTTCCGTGGGGGAGCTCACGTGTCCATTTTACAACTCCTGGTAGCCACTGCCCAAATTTCATCGGCTTTGGAACACATCTCCACGAGCACCCCCTTCGCAAAAACGGTACGGCTCGTTCGTCCCGTTGAGAACTGAGGGGGAGCCTTGTCTTCAGAGGGCCCTTTTGGTTCATGATAGAAACCGACAGATCCCACCATTCGATCCATTGAGCTGTAGGCATCATGACTCCTCGTTTACAAATAGAGCAAGGCACATCTCCCAAGTTGGCGTTTTCTTCACTCTGTTCCGCAACTCGGTCTAGAACTCTCGTGAAATGTGGCGGTGTTTGCGATGGGAGGTAAGATGGTAGCCCCCGAAGTTGCGCAGTGCGCGAACATGATTGCAAAGCTAACTCGAATAATGAAAAAACCCGACTCTGCTCGGTATTCCATATCGCCTGATCTCTGCTGGGACGCGCCGGCGCTGGTGGGGAAGTCAAATCTTCTGTTTCGATCGTAACGTTTCCTACGGAGATAGGGCTTCCCGAGCCAGTTCGTTCTTGCTGGGGTAGCTGGAATTTGGAAAGCACAACACCTCGACTATCGTTATACTGTACTGGGGAGCGCCCTAGTATCGTAGCTCGCCACGCCGAGAATTCTGTGTCGTCGATCGATAGATGCTCCGCAGCTCCAGGAAATTGATCTCCAGTGCTGATCCAGAACCGGTCTATAGTACCATCTGGACTTGTCGACTCGTGGATTAGAGTGAATGCTGCTGCCTCCTCTTGGACTCCCCTCGCCTCCTCAACTATATCTTGCAACTGCGGTAGACTGCTAGGCTGATAAAAAGGATTTGGATGTATACTCAAATGCTCTAATTTGCTTGGGTATTTCATTAGATCAAGGAGTTCCGCCGGTAAGTACCGGAGCCTATTTAGTGACAAGTTCAAGGACTGCAGGTTGCGCAGATTTCCAATGCTTGGGGGCAGCTCGGTAATCTTGGTATTTCGAAGACTAAGTACCGTCAGGTAATCTAAATTGAATAGAGCCCCGGGAGCGCGCAGAAGGGGGTTATCGTATAGAAAGAGTTTGAGAGAAGGGTCTTTCTGCTCGAACGGCACATCCTCTGCCACTAAAGGGATGCACGAGAACTCAGAGAGTTGTGAAATGGTGGCATTTTGAATACTTGTAATCCCTAGAGATCTGCTTCTTGGTTATTACCATGCAAGAGGGTAGACGACCATCGAAATATATAGCGGAAGTATTGTATCGGATAAGAGCAACTTACGACAGGTCGATATTTTCATTGCCCTCATCGATGGCAGATTGTATCTTCTGCCGCACGAATTCCTCCTTAGGAGATATTGCTACTGTAGGGCGCGCATGCCTCAACAGAGGAAGCCTCGGTTCTGGAGGTACCTCAGCCTCCATATCGGTATCCTCCTCCAAGTCCAGGTCTACAGAGCCGTCACTTCCCATCCAGATACCACTGTCGAATTGGCGCTTGAAGGTCCTCTTGGCCGTGGGTTTTGGCCTGGCTACCTCACCAAATGTCGAGTCTGACGGGGCAAGGTGTTGTTGGAACCAAGAGCCGACATAACGCTTCTTCCGGCGTCTCCCTTGGGAATAATTATCTATGTGAGGGTCATCGTCGCTCGAGAAGACGGCGGGGTCGCTCGAATTAAAGAGTAGAGGCGATGCGACGGCACGGTCGCGCGTTCGCTTTCGCGTGTTGGTGAAGGTCTGGGTATCAGAGTCCCATGCAACAGTGGGGGGAAGTGTTGGCTCCTCCGACATCGTGAGCAGAATATATAGGTATATCCGCCTAACCTTAAGTGATCGAGACGATGGGAAACGGATATGTTGCTGGGGTAGCTCAGGGGAGATGAAGGTGGTGGGAGCTCCCAAGGTGCGACCCCGAAGGATAGGCACAATGGGGTAGTATAATGGAGGTGCACAGGTTGCGTCAGTGCACGCGACTTTTCAGGGTCAAAATGCGCCCGCATAAACACGGGGCGTACAAGGATTACGCGCCATTCGCTTGTGCCCCACCTACCAAATTGGGTAGGTCGGGCCTCGGCTTGGGACGGCCAAGAGGGAGGGGGTTGGCAAGCTCCCCGTCCCAGCTTACCTAAGCTATTACCTACCTATACAAAGTTGGGCGGGCGGGAAATATATAGTTGGTAAGAGAAGATTGGGTTTGTGTAGTTATTCTCCGTCCCTTAGGTAGGTAGGTATCTGGTGTCCTGGTGATTGATATGTTTCCATGTACAATGCGGCATCCTCGCGGTGTTCTCCACAAATAGGGGCGAAAGGGGTTCATTCATTAGCCGGCATTCAGCTCTACCTAGGTATGGTATAGGTAGGCGCTTTCTCAGCCCGAAGTTGCTGTCGCCTCGATAGTCCGTCCTACATGCGGTTTGGTATATAAAACGTCTTGATCTCGATTTCGAGTTGTTCAGTCTCTGGTGTTATCCTGGTAATGGCTGGTAGGAGGTCTTGATAGGCCGGCATTTAATCCCAGTCGTCATCGTCATCTTCGACCGTCGTATGTCTCAAGTTCCCGCTCTTGATCCCCTTTCCCATCAACTGCTCTTCCTTCGCATCTTCCGCTTCTCTCTTCCTCTTGACCACCCTCATATCCTTCCCGTCAACTGCTCCGACTTCAACAAGCAAGTCATCGATAGCCATCATGTTCGTTCGGACGCCACCGATCGTGACTAGGGTGACAATTTGCTTGACAATATCACCGTTCTTGTAGACCAGGATTGTCGGACAGTTGCGGTCTGGGTAGTTCTCGATCGCCTTGTCAGCTCTAATTTCGCAAAACTTGATATCTCCGTATTCCTTTGCTGCCTGGCGCCATAGCTCCGACAGGACTCTCGATTCGATATTCGTGCCCATCGGTGAGGTAAGGTTGACAAAAACCGGCCCGTTGTTCGAGGCTTCGGTGACCTCGCGCGAATATTCGGGTTTGGATATCGGGTATACGGAGCCGTGTATCGCCTTCTTCGACAGGTTGTTCAGCTCTTGCATGCGCTTCTGTCGGTATATCTCCAAGAATGCTTCATCTTCCTCGTCCTCGAGTTCGTCAAGTTCGTCGAGCTCTTTTCCTTCGAGTCTGTTCTCGTGTGCTATGCGCCGGCCTTCTAGGATCGCCTCTTCGATCATAGGGGTAGGGGAAGGGGGCTTCTCAGGGATGACGCCATGTTTCCGGAGAATATCATTCCTGTTGTCCGAGTTAGACTACCCAACTTATGCCATCCTATGCATGAATGGTTTGCAATACCATTCTGTGTCTGCGTTTGGGTCGTCGATAGGGACGGCGATGCGTTGATCTGAAGGTGCTGCCATGTTTTCCTAATAGCTGTAGCCTGCTTAAATTGTGTGAGAGGGTGCTAAACGAAGAACAAGGACTTTAAATGTGACAAGTATTGTTCTGAGGTTGTAATTAGTGCTGCCTTGGGGTCTGCTTGTGTAATGATGTATGTAATGAGGTAGTAGATAGGAGGTAGAAAGGCTGCAGGTAGCCTAGGTACTTAAATCTGTTATTAGGCAGCCCCTCCTTAATCTATAGGTCAGGTTACCTTAGGTAGGTTAGTGTGTGGTATGTTATGGTGGTATGTTATGGCAGTAAGATGATGCAGTTACCTACGGATTATTACTGTCGGCAATAATAAACGTTTGGAACACCCGCCTACGGTGGCCCATAGCGAACACTGTTGCAAACCTCAAAAACTAACGCACATACACCAAAACCCACTACATAGATACATTAAAACCCCATTACATATACACCATATCAAAATAAAACCACCCTCTTAACACTTAAGTACTCCCGTCTCTCTAATACCTACTCTTTTTAACACCTGCACCTAAGTACTCTCGTCTTTCTAATACTTACTCTTTTTAACACCTACACTTACTTTTTTTAACACTTACTTATTTTATTACATAACTTATTAATGCAAATAAAAATAATAATAAGTTATGTAATGCAGTAAAAAAAAAGTAGGTGCAGGTATTAAAAAGAGTAGGTATTAAAGAGACGGGAGTACCTAGGTGCAGGCGGGGTGTTGGAAGGACCTCAGTAGGTGTTAAGAGTATGGTGTGTGTGTAGTGGGTTTTAGAGCTTGCAACAGTGTTCGCTATGGGCCACCGTACCGCCAGCTTGGGGCTGCACGTCCTTGCCAGCTGCACTAGGGTGCTTGCCGGGTGTTCACCCAGCTACCTAGCGTCCTCTCGGCTCGGATTGGAGTCTCCTAGAAAAGTGGACACAAAGCCCTAGCCCTCTATGGAACTAGGCCTTATTGGGTACCACCACAAGGGTCCTCTCGCAGTGTTGTGGGCACCTGGTGCACTGAAGTTAGCTCGCCTAACTAGCAAAATCTGCCTCCCCCAAAATTTGCAAGTCGAACTTTTATCCTCAAGTCCACTACTACACACGACCTCCTTCCCCTCATCAACACCCATCCAACGCAAGCACCAAATCTGCCTTCAACTTCTTCAGATTTCCTCAGCCAACATCACGCTTGCCCACCTATTGATTAAGATACACTTCGTAACAATCAGACAAGATGGTGAGTTCCGATTGTCTCTGTGCATGCCCTGCTTAGTCCTTTGCTGCGAAGATGGTCGGCGAGCCATCACCACCACGGTGTTGCCTCCCGGGCGCGACCGATTATCGTCAACGGCTTCCACTTCGACTCGACATCCCTCAACATACCTCATCGTCATCAGTGGTTCTATTCTAAACGAACTAGAGTACTTATCATCAGGTTGCTTGTCGAGACAGAGTGCTGCCTGGTGACTGGGATATCGGGAATATTTGGATTTATTGTTATTATTTATTATTCGTTTTACCACTCTAGGCTGTTATGCTGACAAAATTCTCCCACAGGTTCTCGCTGTTGATCTTCTCAACCCCAGCCCGGCTGCCGAAGCCAAGAAGCACAAGCTGAAGGTACGATGCCAATTGCAACATACCGCCGGAATTCGATGGCTGTATCGGAATGCTGATGATATTTGTAGACCTTGGTCCCCGGCCCCCGATCCTTCTTCATGGACGTCAAGTGCCCCGGCTGCTTCACTATCACTACCGTCTTCTCGCATGCCCAGACCGTCGTCATCTGCCAGGGCTGCACTACCGTTCTGTGCCAGCCCACTGGTGGCAAGGCTAGATTAACCGAGGGCTGCTCTTTCCGAAGAAAGTAGAGGATTCGCCTTTCTCTTCTCTTCTTGGTTGTTGGGCATGGGTCACGACTATATGGTACAGCTCGGATATCTGCAAAAGTACTTCTCTCGGTGAACATGGGCGCATAGAAAATGGGCATCTATCTTGTCTTACGGACATAACTCGACCTCGTACGGCCAACCTCTACGTCATTGCAGATAGACGACGGATACCAAAAGAGATCCTCAATACAAAAAATGGGGCGTTTGGGGTCCTGATATCTTGCATTATCATCATCGTTTCGCGCGATTCGTCTTTTTTTCCCTCCATTTTCTCGTCTTTGTGTATGACGACTCTCCTCGTTCTACGTACATTGAGTAGGAGCGGTAATTCTCTGCATGGGTGGGCAGCTGGAAACGGCTTTCCGCATGAGCATCTCTCGAGGTGGCCCTCCGGTGGGTTGATCTCAGTGGGATGTGAGGACGTGGAACGCTGATTGAGGATCGCTACATACCCGAGTGCAGTGGTGATTTGGTTTCACTGCCCTAGGCGAATTTCATTCAGTTCCACAAAGCTCTCCGTACCTATCTCGTCTTACCATCGTGACTTGATTTTTTTCTCGTAATCCTTTGAGAACCTCGTGCTGCCGCCCACCTCGTAGAATGACTTGCCTGACCACAACCGTCCATGTCCGGGTTATTGATGGCTAACTCGTGTGTTCATGAATTGAGGGGTTTGCCATTATAGTTTATGCCTGCTGGTCTTCGTACGTCATATATTCACCCTGGGTCCCCACTGGCTACCAATATTTCCGGTTCTTGCAAGCCTTATCATGCTCTATACCTACCTACCTAGCTAACCTTATATTTTCTCTCTATCTGGCTTCTATGGGTAAGGCCACTAGCAAGGAGGCCCCCCCGCTGTCTACTCCGAGTCTGTTTATCAGTATTCGATGTATTTTGGTACTCATTCCCGAGGTCTGAGAACGCTCCACACTTGTATTAATGACTAGAATAATAGTATAGCATCAGCTACATGGTCAAGTAGGTAGGTATCTACCCCACCCCTACGATTTTCCGATAGATACCTACTTGGAGAAAGAAGATAAAATAATTGGGCTTAAATTGGGCGTTACTGCGGGTTGGTTGATATACACGACAACCTATCCGTGCTGAACTACGTAGAATTGATGTACTAGATATGTACCTACCTACATACTACATAGTACCTATGTATACCTAACTTACCGTACCTAGGTATCATGTCATCCGAAAGGGGGCGGTATAGTTCAGTCTGATAGGTGCCAGTATTCTAACTTTCTCTTTTTATCAAAGCCTCTGTTTTTTATACTTTAATCCACCGAAATAAGCTTTAAGGATGCACAACATCAATTCAACCGCAGGATATAGATACCGAGGTAACATGCTAATGCACGAAGACTCCATTTCTACCAGGCAAGTACGAAGTAGGTACGTAAGTAGTGCACAGAGACCCCCCTTGATGCCACATCACATAATCACGAGGATTCGAGGCCAACGTGGCCAATAGAAGCGATCCGAGGCAGCGCACAGGCCAAGGCGCACGTCACTAACGAGGGGACCCATAGTATATGCTATTAGCTCTTAACGCGTAAAAACACGATGGTCGAATAGAACGCGATGCGATTACCTACTCCCCCAGTCTCCACTCTTATGTCCCCATACCTAGGTACCTATGCCCCAATCATCAGCATTGTCAGACAGGCCCAGCCTCCTTCTTGCCGACCCATTTCATCATCCCCAGACCCAGAGGGAAAGCACCAGGACCCAGACCCTTTCCTTTTTCTTTTCTTTTCACTATTCTTCCACTTTCCCCTATTTCCTTCCATCCTCCCTAATCCACAATACCACTTATACTCCCTACCTATTATGTTTGGTCCCCTACTTACATCGTGACCATCCCTCTTCAGTATTCCCCACTGTGCTCTAGGTTAAATTAGATCGCCTCATTTAGTCTCAGTCCCCAGCACCCCTTTTTCTTACGTACCCCTCCAGTTCATCATCCTGCAAGACATTGGGACCCAACTTGCGTCATCCACCCGACGACGAATTCCAACAGCAACAACTTCATATCTCAGATAGACAACACCATGTCGGCACCCCGAACAAAACGACAGTTCGCCGGCGCATCTCGTGACCCTGCTCAGCGCCAGATCACCTCTTTCTTCGCTACTAGTGACAACAGCACATCATCCACCATCAACCAAAGACCCTCTGAATCCTGCCCCCCGCTCCCCGCATCCATACAGTCGAACCTACTCTCGGTTGGCATGCGTGTGCGCAAATCCGTACCCGAAGGTTACAAAACAGGAAACTACAGCGCCTTCTCGCTCTGGGATGAGAGAAACAGTTCTACCACCGCCACCACGATGGGCAGCGCGGGGGACAACCGCTCGCGGGCCAATGCTGTTTCCACCCCGCGGGAACTTCTGCCTTTCTGCGGCATCCACAAGGTCGGCGGCCTGGACACCCAGCCAGAACACCCTACCTCGGTCTATCAACAACCATTACTGAGCATCAACGGTACCCCGCTAGACGACGACCTCAGCAATATGCCTGGGCTCAGTAGTAGTCAAGATTCGGTGGATAGCATGGATTCGGACCTGTCTATGTACTCCAACGCACCGTCGAGCACCCGCAAACGTTTCTTTACCGAAGACGAGGACCAGGACGCCTCAGTCGAGACACCGAGTCGGCACCTCAACGTCAACACGGCCAACCAGAACACCGTCTGGAGGAGCGTAGACTTTGACGGCGAGATTAGCCCGCACAGCTCCGCGCCTGTGGGCTGGGGGAACAAGGCCCGCGTCATGGCCGTGCCGAAAAAGGGACGCCTGCGTAATAAGCTGGAAGGCTTAGGCGCCACGCCATCATTGGACGGACAGGAGAACGTCATGGTGATTGACAGTAACAGCGGCGACTTCGAGGAGGCGGATTTCCTGGCCGACAGCCGGACCTGGGAGATGGACACGAGTGATATCTGAAAGAATAGGAGGATTCGCCATCAATCAAAGTCGCCTCTTCATGCCAATGACGTGATGAGGCCTACTTCTGCATCGACGACTAACAGGGTCCAAAAAACGTCACACCACACACATACAGACACGGCGTACCTAGGTGGTGGATATGATTCATAATATGCCTCCCTCGAGAGAAAGCAAAAGACGACAGCCTGGGAAGAAAAAGAAACTAAAGCAGGGGACGTTTCCCTCCTCCTCCTCCTCCCATATCCCCCCCGCTGAGAATAATGAAGGAGAAGAGAAAAACGTGCGTATCTGGGATGGGAGGGAAGAGAACGTTTGGTAGAGTGTGTTAGATGCTTACTTGTTTTACTTTTATCCAATTTCGTCGCTTATTGGGCGGGGTGAGTGAAAGAGGATGGGGGAGTACGGGGGTATCTGTTTGTGTTATGGAAGCGAGTATGCAACATGTTTTTTGGAGGGTTTTTTTATCTCTCTCGGTGCAAGGGGAGAATACTGTTTTATCAAGATCGCTTGGGTGTACATATAGCGTTTGTCCTTCCTCTCCCTCTGGTTATCCAATTTCCTCCCCTACCTAGGTTGCTCTCTCGGGAGCTTCTGAGATGGATGCAAGGGGGCAGGGGCAGGAACGATGGGGGTGGGGGATGGGGGGATCGGTGTGGTGTAAGTGAAAGGAATAGGGATGGGAAAGGGAGAGGGATGAATAATGATGATTGATTATGATTAAGAAAAAGAGAAGAAGAAAGGATATACAAAAACATACCTACCTACGTACAGGAATACAGGAATACCATGTCTACATATGTGTTCCTCTTCAAAAAGAGGATTTATAAAATAAAATAAATAAACAACCCATTGAAAAGAGTAAGTTAGGTAGCTTTGAAAGATATATATTTCGCTTTCAGCTTTATTCTGCCTGTACTTTTCGTAGGTATCTGTACCTGCGACTGACTGTCTGACTACACAATGTGTCTGGATGATTAATAGACAAGCAGCAACCTTTACCCCCCATTACAATTCTCATCCTCATCCCCATCCCCATCCCTGCTGACCTAATCTACATACATACCTACCTTAAAAGTTACCTTACTGCACTACCTACCTGCCTACCCACATATGTAAGTATACCGACTTCTATACACACACACTTATTAATTCAGACAGATACCTACCTACCTATGTACTTACGCTCGACTATGTGCCTATGTACCTATGTAGGTAAGCAAGTAATTAAAACGTCTCTTGTCTCCTGTGCACAGAGGGCAGATGAGAGAATGTTTTAACCTATGTAATATTATATCATTGCTACCTATGTACTAGGTATATACCTAACCTTTAGGTATCTGGTATACTGATGTAAAGCAACCTAACCTAACCTAGGGTAGTTGGTAGGGCAGACGACGGATAGGGGGGGTTACCTTTGCTTTGTCTGTCACGTATACCCCCAACTGCTTATGTATTTTGGTACCAAAACCTACTCTTCCTTTCCCCATTTCCTCTCTTGTCCTCTTTTTCTTTCCTTGTTTCTTTGTACTATCATGCTACTTTATACAGTGATTATAACAACGGGGCAGTATTCCCGAATTTCCCATTCCGTTTCAGGAAAATAAATACAGGGGAAAAAGGGGAGGGTGGTAAGCTAGGCAAAGTAAGGATAAGGATAAGTGGGAGAAGGGGGGGAGAAGATATTGACAGGTAGGTAGTTAGGGTAGACATCATCCATGCCTACCTACTTGTGCCGATACAATATTTCACCATCCGTGCCTCTTGACCTAACCCCCATGGTCCCGAGCCCCGAGCCTCGAGTCCGAATACCTAAGTACTACCCCTATTTCCATGGGTATTCGTTAGGCGCACACGCGCGCGCGCACAACAGTGATCCAAAGGGGGACGGGCCTTTTCTAGAAACTCCCAAATGGATCCCGGAACTCGAGCAGGTCCCTCTGACCGTAGAACTCGCCGGCGACAGTGAGTATCATATTCAGCGTAGCGCGCTCGTTGATCCTAGCTCGGCACGCCGCCTCGCTCTCTTGCTCTTCTTCATATTCCTCTTCTTCTGCTCTTTGTTCTTCTTCTTCTACCACATCCGCCGCCGCCACCTCTTCGTCTGAGCAGTAATTTGTGTGTCCCACCTCACCCTCCTCTTTCACGTCCATCTCTTCTGGTTTTACGGGGTTGCTACGATTAGGACTACTGGCGGCATCGTCGATGCTGTTGTCGTGGTTTTCGGTAGATGCGGTGTCGGCGAGTTGTGCTAGGAGTCGCGCTTTGGCTGCTTCTATGTCGTCCGTAGGTTGCTGATGGGATGATGATTGTGGTTGGGGTTCTGCGTCGGATACTTCCCCTTCTTCTGCGTCCGACTCTATCTGCATATCGACATCCGAAGTGTCCTCCGGCTCGGCTTTTAGTAGAGGGGATTGGGTAATCTCTTTTACCTGGGAGCCCTCCGGCTCGGACCCCGTAGGAACGTCGTACTCCTCCTTCGGCGTCCCCTCGCTAAGCTCCTCATCGACACCCTCCAAGACATCCATCTCTGCCTCCGCATCCGCCTCCCATTGGCTATCACCATTGCTGCCACCACACGCACCGACTTCGTAGTTCTCTTTCAGAACTTCGAACTCAGCGAGGCTGACAAGCAGCAGGACAGCGCGCTTGCCCAGCTCGCGCACCCAGCCGATGTCTCGGTAGTCAAGCTCGCCCTTTTCGGGCAAGCGCGCTAGCAGCGCCCATAGCCAGCGGCTCGTGCGCTCGCTCAGCTCGCGGTCCTTCTGTAGGAATTTCCCCCCGAGGATCACGCGCAGCAGCTGCACGACGCTGTCCTTGTGCATGGCGGCCACCTGTGCGGGTAGCGGGTCTGTGTTTTTAAGCCGCCCGGCCCACCTGGCGAAAGCACGGGAGAGGGGAGCTCCGCCAGAGTAGCCCATTACATCAGTCGGGTGCGAGAGGGGCAGGGATTGCAGGACCTCGCTGGGCGGCTCGGTTTGTAGTTTGCGGCGTAGAGACACGTACTGGTTGATGAGGGAGAAAAAGTAGGCGTCGCGGATCTCGTCGACACTGCTGTTATGAGGGCCGTTTTCGCTCGATCCGGGGCTGTATTCTTCGTCGTAGTCATCGTAATTAGGCATGCCTTCATATTCTTGACCCTCGTCGTATTGTCCATATTCCTCTCCTTTATCTTCGTCCTCATCCTCATCCTCATCCCCATCCTCTTCGTCAAAATAGTTTGGGGGGTATGCTGTATATGCGCCGTCGTGGTAGTAGCCTCTAAAGTCGCCCAGTCCATCTTGGTAGATACTCCGGTCGATAGACTCCCCCATCTCGGCCTCCCCGTCAGATCCGGATTTTTCAGATATTCGCGGAGGTAGTGGTGGCCCGGCCTTCTTTGCAACAACAACATGGGGGATGGTGGAGGCCTGGTTGCTACATACCCACCATAATCAGTATTCAATCATGCGAAGCAACTGGGGGACGAATCTCTTAGCATGGAGGTTTGAAACAACTAGCAAGTTCAGGGCAGGTCTGGGGAGCATGCTTACCGTACAGATCTAAGATATGCCAAAGCCTCAGCATCGTCCTCGCAGTCTAGATCGCTGTCTTCCATCGGCACCGTAGTCGCCCCTTGCAGGTCTCCGAACACGCCTCGTTGGCCGTAGTTTGGGTCAAGTTTCGACTTTCTCGCCCTGGACGACGCGTTTTCGCGAGGTCGTTTTGCTGGCTGTTCGCTGTCATGACCGGCAGCAGCTCGTTTGGAGCCCATGGTGACGAAATGGCAGCACCGAGGGTTAGTGTGGGATGGGCATTGATGGGTAGGTATTCGAAGTGAGGTGTGTGGTTTGCAGGTAGGTAGGTACTTAAATGGTGTAGGGAGAGAATGTGCTTCTGCCTCAGGCTCCAGCTTAGATCCTAGCTCGACTGCCTCGGTAGTTGCATAGAAAGCTAGGTACACTAAGGTAGCACATATCTCTATATCCCTCTACCATGGACCATTACACCAATATATGCATATAAAGGGGCGCATACAACGGACAGTGCAGTTATTTTACAAGATGCAGGTGACCCCTATTTTCTTCATCGTATTAGGTACCTAAATCTCTTAGATTCTCCATATCAACACAACTGGCTTAAAGATTTCGATTTAACACAAGGGAACCTCAAAGATCTGGAGAGGGAAGACAGGCCAACTGGTATTTATAGAGCAGGTATTTACCTATAGATTTCTAAGCAGAGGCAGAGAAGGGGGCCTGGATCCATTGGGATGTCTTTCACCTTGAAGGCAGCTTCCGGGCAGTTGACAAGTTGAGGTCCATCTGATTAACTCGCTGTTTGTCTAGGCACTGACCTATCAAAAACCTACTACTACCACGTATATAGGGCCAATTGTTTGCTTAGCTACCTAAGTACCTAACTTTAAAGTGTAGGTAGCTCTTTTCAGTTGGATGCAAACGCACCCCACCCTTCCAAACAGACGGAAGCTGCTACATACATACATTGATATGTAGGTACAAGTATGTAGGTAGTACTATATGTAGTAAGTATGTAGTACATGCATGTAGGTAGTACATAAGGTATGTATGTAGGATATGTACCTAAAAGCTATCAGACGCATTCGATTAAGTACATAAGGCAGGCAAGACATCTCATCAATGTACCTACCTAAGTACCTAAGCCACGCCTCCGACTCTCACTTTCACTTTTGCCAACCACCACTTTTTCTCAAGAACCTACATACCTAATCTTAGGTAGTGGTTGGTCCTATAAAATACAACTACATCCGTCTTCTCTGCAACATTGAAACTTCTGCTGAGGTCTGTGTTGTACTCGAACGGAAGAATCATAGCCATGGCTGAAAGCTACGTTCCCCCTTTTCGCCGGTCGCTGGCGACAGCTTCGTCGTCTGATGTGCCATCTGGTGTGACACCGGCAGAAGCCCCTAACCCCACTCCTTCTGGCGATGAACCCCCCAATGGCCGCTTCAACAAAACGGACCACGGCAGTAGAGGGGGACGTTGGGGTCGAGGAGGCGGTGGCGATCGCGGTGGCAGGGGTCGAGGCGGAGGCAGAGGTAGAGGTAGAGGCCATGGAAACAACTTCTACCAGATCCGGAACCGGAATCAGAGTCAGGACGCCGACCAAGATCAGTCACCTACGGTCGATGATGGTGCAGACCTCTACGGCGTACGTGATATCCAGAACCATTTCTGGGAGGGAGAGGACCTTGACGGCTCCACATCTCACAAATCATCTACCTTCCATGACTCAAAGGCTCGTCCAGGCGAGCTGTCCTACATGATGCTCTTCATTGGTGCCAATCCACGCTGGGCCCAAGATCGCATCGTCTTCGCCAAATCGAAGTTGAACTTACTTCCCCAGTACAAAGAAAAGAAGGCCGAGAGGGGGGAGTGGGAACTACCGCCATCACCAAAAATTACAGGACCTTCTGCGACAACACAGCAAGAAGATGATGTGCCGGAGCCAGAGGCCAGCAAGGAGACTGCCAAAAGCCAACCAGATGACGGTACCAGTGCACCCCAGGCGCCCAAAGACGGGAAGAGCAAGGCAGACACCGAGCCTGTTCCAGTAGAACATGGGGCTGCACCAGCCGAAGTTGCTGATGTCTCCACGACGTCTGCAGAAGGGAACAACCATGTAAACGGCGCCACCCCTACCTCGGACAGCCGTATCAAGTACACAGACATCCGCACCATCCCAGCCCAAGAGTACTACCCTCGTTACGAGCCCTCCTACCCCGCCATCCCGCCCATCGACTACACCCCGTCTTTCCCCGACGGCACCGCTGCTCCCATCGCCGTCTTCCACGAAGTGCGAACTCAGGCCGGCTCCTCTCGCGTCAATAACCCCCGCTTTCGTTTCGCCGGCTGGTTCCGCGTCGCGCGCGTGAACCTGCTGGCTCCCCACTCGGCCGAGCTCGTCCGCATGCAACACCAGAAGTGGGAGCGTCGTAACCGTTACGGTAATGTCATCCCTGGACGCACTCGTAACGCAGATGCCTGGAACGCAGCGCTCAAAGCTGAGTGGGCTATTGTCAAATTCGAACCCGTGGGTGGCGGAGAGGGAGAAGGGGAGACAGGGGAGGCGTTGCCGCCGCCGGTTATAGAGAGGTTGCCGCCACCGGAAACCGATGGTGAGATAAAGGGTGTGAATGAGTTGTTGTCAGAGATGAGATTGCAGGACGGGGGTGGCGAGGGGATTGGGAAAGAAGGTAGTGGCGGTGCCGAGGTTGATGTCAAGGAGCCCAATAAGACACTAGTAGGACGCAATAAGGAGAATATGGACCCTACTGCTCGCGCTGATCTCAACTCAGAAGATGGGGATAGTGTTCCCAGAACTCAGGAACTGGAGAAGCTTTCGTCAGCTTCTACTGCTGCGGACGAGGCCTCTGTGGCTAAATAACGAGGTTCTCTTTCCTATTTCGAGGCCGGCATTATTTACATTATGTACATAGTACGGCAAGCTTTGGACCAAGAGTTGAGATCTGAGGGTGATAACACTGGCCATTATGAAAGGGGGGAGCAGGTGTTGCTTAGGGTTGGTCCCTTTTACAGGTCCGCAGTATCTTACAGCCAAGAAAACACGGATAACGCGAGCAAAGAATGAGAGGAAAAGAAAAGGGTGTATCTTCGGATGGAGGAAGAAAATGAAAGAAAAAAAAGGAATTTATGATATTTACTTTGGCACTACCTACCTAAACCTGCTTATTTCCCTTCATGCCTAGGTACCTAGATATGTAATAGTATACTCTCCCCATCCCTACTCGAGGGTCTCCGAGAGGGAGAGAAACACTACCTATGAATTTTGCGGTTAAATGATGGGGGATAGTAAGTACATTACGGGCAGGTACTTTTTAAAAAAAAAAAATTTTTTAAAAAAAAGGGGGGGGGGGGGGGGGGGGGGGTTAAAATAGATAAAATCGAATATAATAATAATAACAACTTAGGTAGGTAATCATCATTAAGTACCTTAAGTTGATGTATAGGTAGGTGTCCTCTTATTATATTATACAGTTTGCTATTCTAACAACATCAGACACACACACACACACACTTTGTTACATGCATACCCTATTTATCCCCATTTCATCCCATCCTATCCCATCCCTAATGCGAATCCGAGTATCCCTGCATATCAAATCCCACCATTATTATTATCATTTACTTAAACCACGTAGGTTAGGTTAGGTACTATATGATACATGCCTATTGATATTGATATCGGTACATATCTAACCTTACGTACATAGGCACCGGATAAGTAGGTAGGTATTTTCAAAAGGTCATAATGCTATATTAGATGGATGGATCGGACCAGTTTCATGTTATAGGTAAATACGGACAGTTAGGTACTATGTGTGTTATGTAACATGAACCCCTTAACCTAGTTGTCTATCTAGTATGTAGCACCTAACCTATCCGCCAATCCTAGAGAACCTTCAGCAAGTAAAATAAAAAAGATTTTACCGCTTAAAGAGAGAGAGACAGAGCTGTGTCAGCATCCGGAAATGCGCTGCATACATGCATGCATGCATACAAGCGAATTTCTTTAACAGTCATACAGGGGAGGGGGGTCATTTGTCCACAACATTATACATGTCTTTTCCGTCAGCTTACCTACCTCAATACTTAACCAATCTTGGTACTCAGCCGTTATCGAGAGATTTTTAGAAAAGAAAAAAATCTCCAAACTTGGGAACAACATAGAATATATAAAAAATATCGCTACCATTCTCCTGATATCAAGACCTAGTATCTACATAAACCCCCACATACACCCCCCTTTTTTCATATCCTTTTCATTGTGTGCTTCAATTTCACTTTTTCCTCCCCGGCCTTGAACTAAACTCCCCTCTTACTTGCAAAAAACTTTTTGGCCTGGCTTCTACTACATATCTACACGTGCTGAGCCAAGAACTTGAGCACGGTCTCGTAGCCGCGCACGTACTCGGCCTTAACGCGCTCGTCCTCGAGGTTCGAGCGCGCGGCCATCCAGCCGTGGATCTGATCGGCGAAGGTCTCGACGTGCTTGGGGCCCGTGAGGTTCTTCTCGAACTGCTCAACGTCGGCGGGGGTCTCGTCCTTGGAGGCGAGCAGCGCGAGGGGCACCTTGATCTTGGCCGCGTCGGCCGGGTCTACCATGGCGGGGTGGCACTCGACGCCCGCCTTGAACACCGTGGCCGGGTCCGACGTCACGAGGGACACAACCTTGCCGCCCCAGCAGTACTAGTGTCACGGTGTGAGAATAAGGTCGAGGAGAGATAAAAAGGAATGAGGGGGGGGGAGGGGGACGGTACTTACACCGAGAATGGCCCACTCCTTGATTTCAGGGTACTTGGCCGAGACCGCCTTGGCGTAATCTGGGACCTTGGCGGCGACGCTGGGGGGAGAGTTTTTCTGGAAGAAGGCCCCGAGCTTCTTCTGCTTATCCTCGTTGTCGGGCGGGAACCACTCGATAGGGCAGGGCTCGCCGTTGAACCAGTCCGGGATGAAGACCTTGTACTTCTGGGCATCGCTGGCGGTGGCCAGGATGTCGGCGCCCTGCAGGGTCTGCGGGAAGTAGCCGAAGATGTCGAAGATGGTAATGATGCCCTTGGTGGCTTCCTGAGGGCCCGTGATGTCTTTATGGGATTAGGCACATGTTTTAGCCCAGAAGCACACTTCCTAGCCAGGAGGAGACAAAAGAGGGGGTCGGTGGGAAGGTGGATGGTGGCTTACAAGTCTTATAGCCGCCTAGTTCCTCGTAGGTACCCTTTGCACTGTATCCCTTCGCGACGACCGGGGGGATATTACAGCAGGCGACCGAGTGGCCGTGTTGAGCTGGCATGGTCGACATATTGGCAATAGTTCCAGGGGTCAACTTCTGGAAGAGGCTACAGCGATGAGCTTGTGTGCAGCAGGCAGTGGTGCTGGCGTGGGAGAGTGGACGGGATAGTGGTGTGTTGTTTCCCGGTGTGAAAAATGAGGAGGTGGAGATGAAGGTGGAGGAGGGATTTTGTGGTTTATGTTGGTGAAATACGAGACCCGAGGTTGCGGTAGCAGCCGCGGCAACTCTTTGCGATGAAGTGGGTAGCTGGAGCTTTCTGGAAAGAGCCAGAGGCATATGAGGGACTATTTGATGTTGGTAGTGTCAAGTGGAGGTTGACTGGGTTGGGTTGTATTGATTGAATGTTGTAGCCTTGAGGTCAATTGATGCACTGGAGACAGATAGATAGGAACTTCAGTGAATTGATTGATAAAGGTTCCTTTGATTGATTTGGAATTGCTCTATGCCAGGTTACCTAAGGTTGGTAGGGCAGTGACCTCGGCCTATAATTGGAAGGTAGGTATGTACATAGGTAGGTACTATCAGGTATCTTACATACTACATGGTATGCATATAGACATGCTTCTAACCATGCGAATGCAAGATACGAACGTAAAGCACATCAGTCTTTTATCATATTGACCGTGCCTGCGTTGCCTGCGAAATGCTACATACCTACTATACTACTAATCAGGTACTAGGTATAGCTTACAATTTGAAGGCAAATGAGGGGTAGCTCCGATCTATGATGGGGAGAGTGGAGCTCTTTAGATGATGTCACTTAAGCGGGGTATGATGGGGCTAGACCGGTGCTGTGCCTGACTGGTCAGGGGTACCTCCATGTTTCCCCACCATCGCCGGTTCATCTTTTCTTTTAAGCATCAACATCGCCCACCTGCACCTCTACACCACGTACCTACCTACAAGTACTTACCTACATACCGAACCTGGGCACTTGCCGCAGCCAAGCCCTTCGCAGGAAGCATTCACCGCCGGCAACTGGTGCCTGGCTAACCATGTTGACGCAATGAATTCTGATTCTCAGGGGGTCGAGGTCCCCCACCTGACATGTCATAACTGCTGTGTTACTCTAATCTGCGCCACACACCGATCTACCGATCTATCGGGAAACAGGAACAACCCTTGAATTTCACCAAGGCTCGATATTTAATATCTATTCATGCCACCTAGAATGAAACAATGCTATACTTTGGTGCCCCTATGATGCTAACCTTCCTTGGGATGGATTCTCTCCGCCTGCTCGCTATGCTCTTCTTTTGTTTCGGGCCTAGAGCCTTCTCTTTGATCCTCGAGCCGTTCCAACTCCCCATTACTCTTCCAGTCGTCTGGAGACATGCTACGGATGTATGCAAAGGTTACGCGGACCACTACAGCCAGGATAAATTAGCCAATGTTACGCCAGGGATTGGCTGAAACCATCCTATGGCGGATAGTTCCGATGCCGAGTGAAGTATGCCAGACCGGGTCAGCCGGCGACATGAGGATAAATAGTAGTTGTGAACCGGGAACTTACTAAACTTCTCGTCGTCTAGTTTCAGTCTCGCAAGGGCCTCCTTTTCGGAGAACCAGAAAGTCGAAAACTTCTCACGGTCCTCTGCCTCGGGCATTTGGCTATCGTCACGCTCGATACAACCCTTGGGTTTAGCAGCATACCAGTGAATATTTCTCCACTACGCAGCCAATGTTAGTAATCACTATCCTAGAAGGCCTCGTGTGTAGGGGGGAAATTCCATAGATGGGGGGGAGGGGTGGGCATTGCCATTTGTAGGCCCAATGGGTAATGTTAGGCTTCAGGGGATCATATCCCCCTCCCTCAAGTGCTGACAAAATTTGCGTGTCTGGCCTTTCAGGGGTATCAGACTTCCAGTTTCCAATGAAATATCTCAAGACGTAGCAAAGGGAAGATGAGGTTAATATGTTTCGCATGATTCGACGTTTGTTGGCCAACAAAGCTGTGATGAAAGTTGCTTACAGCTCCAGTGGCCGGGTCGGGATCTGTAACACGTCAACAATCTCGACACCAACTGAGCTAGCTGGGCTTGAACGGCCCCAGTGGGGTTCGGGGTTCAAGACTATCGAATAGCTTCATCGGTACATACTGTGAGGGGGTTAGTGTGTTTCCGGTTTTCCATCCTGTAGTGTTTCCAACGAGGGCTGCAGACACCTTACCCCTAAAGGAAATACATAACATGGTCAGGAGGATAGACAGGTAAGCTCTAAAGGGGGGAAGAGTCCCGTGTAGTACACTCACCATTCACTAATCCCGATAATCTCATTGCTAAGGCATTCGGTAATTCCCGTGTTCTTGTCTTCCACCTTGTCTTCCGCCTTGTCTTTTACTTCCTTCGTTGTACTGTGGGCAGCCTTCGACGGCGTCGATCTTGATCCGAATCTCAGTCGTAGGGGTCGGGTAGCGATTCCTGTCTCTTCGGCTGTTTCACGCAGGGCTGCGTCGAGGTAGTTTTCGTCAAAGTTCTTGCGACCTTTCGGCAGCTGGTATATGCCGATATTGCTGTTGTAAACCACCAGAACCTCGGGCCGCGGCGACTCTGCCTGGTAAACGGTGACAGTTCCGCAGCTGATCAAGAGCTCGTCCGACCTATGGTAGCATCCTTCGTTTCGGATTTTCTCCCATGTCCTCTCGTTCGTCCAATCGACCTGGTGTCTGGGGTCCGTTTTCGTCCAGATGTCCCGTGTGGTCAGCTCCCGGAATCTCCTTATAATCCTCGAAGTCATGTTGGGTTCGGGCCGAGCGGACTGACCCGCAGCGTTTCTCTCCTCAGTTGACCAGACTGTCTCTTCGTACGAACTGCGTGCCATCATGGGATATTACAAGATCGAAGGGTTTAGTAATTCTGCGCTTACTTATCTTCGACAAGCCGTCCCTTCTCCCTTTTGTCTACCACGGCGCCCTTACTGACAAGAGCCACGGAATCGTACGACCGAGCGAATATACTTCTCTCGATCGACACTCGACCTTTCCTCATAACGGTGTATCAGCTCATTGCGCCATGTCTCATTGGTTTACTATAGCTGCACGTTGATGCACTACATGGCTTTACATGATCAGGGTTTCCTGTGGATGCTCATCGCGAGTCTTTGAGTCAAGTGCCCAGGCAGTTTTCAGGTTGAATATAGCAGACCTGTGCCTTGTGTCTCTTGAACATCGCTTCCCTGCCGCGTGTCTTGAATGAGACAACCACGTTGCGTCCCGTGTGTGGGGGTTGCCAGGATATGATGTAGGTTGAGGGCTCAAGAGATATACCTTTTGCTGGATCCAGCATGCATACCCGACAAGCCATCACCACTAACTTGGGATACTCCTGACGAGTTATATGTCGAGACTCGAGACAGGAAGCTCTTCAGCGAGCCAACCATGTCTAGGAATAGACGCCGCCAAGAGGAAAACAGGCTATTCTCGGTACCACACAAGATCCGTATCACCTAAATGGACTTCCGGAGATGAATCAAGACTTGTGTCACTAGCTTATGAGGCTGAAGATGACATACAATGTGCAGAGTTACATCGCCTTTGCTCATTTTCCAGCTAAGACGAAGCAGCAAGGGTTCCAGTATTTCTCCGGGGGTTTGCCCAGCCGTCCCCCTTCGGGGTCTTATATCAAACCCAGAAAGGGGGGCATAACGTAATACCTCTCCAACCCAGCTACCGGGATATCGATTTCAGGTTTAATGGAAACTTTGCGTAATAGGCAGACACTGACCGCCTTCTCGACATGCATGGACGGATACCCGGCCCACCGACGAAGACATCGCCGTCGATGGCTACCCTACATGTTACACGAACCGGAGTCGAACGGACACATCCCGAAATTTCCAAGTCGTACGGCGTCGAGCGTTACAAGACGATATAAACAGACTTCTATGAGCGAGACTCCTCTCCTTGCTTCTATGCCGTGGCAAGTCGATGAATTTGTTGCCTTGATGGGGTCCCAGTCAGAGCCGGAAGCTTCGAGTCGTTTCTCTCAGCCCAACCCAACTTGATAACAAGAGTACGCCAAGTCATCATCATACACTGTGGCTCTAGCTACCCAGGAGCATCCCTGCTGCGGCCTTCAAGACTTCGTGCGGATATCTCCCCAATAAGGCTACATACGCGAGACTCGTTGCCATCCGACAATACCAGCCCATACCGACTTCATCCTACGGTAGCTCCCGAGCTTGACTACCTATACTCTTGCCCCATACTAGAACAAAGGGTGATATAAAAAAATATCCTGACTAGGGTCGTAAGATCGGGTTCCGATCTTTTCTTAAGTCGACCCCTGATGATCGACCTTGTTGGAAAGCTAGGTTGACCCTGTACGTCAAAATTTTAGTCTCGAACCACATAGACTACATGAATATCAGAACAATCTAGCCCCTGTAGAGCTGCAAAGGGGGGCGGAGGCCACTACTAAAGTAAAGAGGTGGGTGAGGCTGGAATGGAGATCCCAGCGCCAACCCTATAAGGCGTGTCATAAAAGCAAGCATGTCGCAACCGCACTGCGCGCCTTGCGCCTATTCTATCCTATCAAGACTGTGCGATGAATACCCAGACCGCAACTATTTGTTACCAGGAGGGAGTGAATAGAACCGGATTTTCTTTTTCTTGTCACGTATGTAAATAAAAACGTCGACTAGGATATCTTCCCGACTGTGGTACCACATTAGGCATATCCTTGCTCTCTATACTCCTGGCTTCAGGAAGCACTTATGTAAAGGAAGTGCGCGTGGGTGCGCCAGCGACGTAAGGAAAGATGCACATCCGGCAACGGCCCTACTATCTGGCCGTTTCAAGTCCTGACCGATGGTTTGGCTTGACGGGTATCTGGCAAGGCGGGACAGACGTCCAGTACACCGAGTTTGTAGCATGAACTTAGCCTTCTAGTACCGCCGTGACTAGGCCTATCACACCATGTCACACCGCAGGACACCATGTTCGGTCGCAAGAAACTCGCTCAGTCTTTATTTTTATCCCTCCAGGTCTTGGACGGCTCGGGCCGGGAGCAGGGGAAAAGGACCAGCCCTGACAGGGCGGGAAATGCCATCTGTGTTTCGGGATTAAGACCCCTAGGTGGAAGTCGGTGAGTAGGTTCGTATTTGGGGGGCTGAGACTGGAAACGCCTTGTTCTTGCCGCTGCTGCTACCACTGCTACCACTGCTACCACTGTTGCTATCAAGAAGAAGACAAGGAGGGGCAAACATCCAACTAGACACCGGCTATTCTAGATTCGACACTCTGCTAACTACAACGACAACGAGTTCTTGAACTCCACTGTATGTATCTCGGGTTTGACTCTTGCTGTCTATATTTAGTCTACACGTGGTCAATCACCTATGCCATGGTGAGGTGCGTAAAATCCCCTCTAGTACGTCACAGCACCACGCAGAGTTGATGGGCAAGCAAAGACGAGGGTGATACACAGTCACTAATCCGATGACAAGATGAGTGGACCACTCACCATGATACTAGGTAGGTTGAATTTCTGGTCTCGAATCACAAATTTCTAAGCGGCTTCCCAGGGCATGCATGACCAGCTAGCCAACTACCTGGTATCTGGTTTGCCTACAACGCACTTGAAGCCTCTGCAGGGGGGGAAGCAATCAATTCAGCTTACAGGGGAGGAGATGTAAATGGCCTCGGGTGTTCAAGCTTTTCTAAGCAGGGTGTGTGTGGTTAGGCATGGGAAGATGATCGTCGCAGCCCCCCTATAGGCACTATAGTCTACATTAGAGGGCTCCCTTCCCTCTACCTAGCTAACCTATACAGTTCCATTAGACTTTACCAGGGGATACTTGCTGTAGCATCAGCCCCTTTTCGGCGTGATACATCAATATGACTTGTCAAGAACATTCTGCCCTACCCCGGTCTCTTCTGGAAGATTACATCCATTTCCACCAGTTAGCCAGGTCGTTGGGTTGCCATGGGGGTTATTTCGTCTGGTGTAAGGCCCGCCCATAGACCAGTCGGGAGAGATCGGGAAGGGAAGTCTAATGCCCTCTGCTCGCTATTGGCGGGTGCGGGAGAAAGGATATATCATTGACGACATTGGAGAAAAGGATTGATGCGGCCAGGAGGTCAAGAAGCGAATTTAATCTACCAGCATCTTCCCTGCCCATGACCTTGCCTCGGATCAAGATCTCTATGGAAATCTTGCCTCAAAGCCCTTAGTTTTCGAAAGCATTTGCTTTATTCGTCTTCACCTCCCGCCTATTTTCCGCTCTCCTTCGTCATCCTCACACAGTATTATTCTACTCTACTATCCACCTTCGCGGCAAAAGGTCCCTATAAGCCGAATACATGTCGGTTAACCGCGTTGCCTTAGATATAGAGGCAACGCCACGCATGCTCACGAGCAGGTTGGCAAGCCATCTCGGCAATACTTCTCACATAGGAGGCTATTTCTTCGTATAGCCACGTATCACGTCTACGGGGGAAGCAAAAGAAAATATAGAGAAAAAGAAGAATTGAGGCGAGCTAAACTCCGTGCTACTAAGCGTCTTCCCGAGAGAGGCAGCTGATCCTATTTTGTTCTCTTGTAAGTAAAGTAAGGGAGTAGTTGGGTGACTATGTAACGACAGGATACCCTGGTTTCAACCCCCTCAGAACAGTAAGACGGAAGAACGTTCTTTTGCCTCTTTGAGATCTTTCAGACGGGCTAGAGAAAGAAAAAACGATCTACATACGTGTTACTTGCCTAATAAATGCTCCGCATGAGATTCAGAGCCTGGTCTAGAGGCTGCTGCCATGACGGGGAGAAAGAAGATAGATACTCTTGGAAATCTTGCATGCATATAGTTCTGGATCGTTCGGCTGCACCCAACAAAGGGAGCTAGGTTAATATGGATGCTATCTAGGTAATATATTATGCGAGTAGTCGACGTACCTACCTACCTAACGGCGAATATATAAGATGACTGTGCTCTTCTAGGGATATAAGTGGTGCATAGAGCTTGGGGAATGTAGGCTTTACTCCCCCCTCCCCAATAGAATGCATGTAATCGCAATGACTCCCGAGAGAGACCCCTTGAAATCTGCGGACGACAGTAAAAACAACAGGATTTCCCGTGACTCTCATTATGGAAGCCACGACTATTATATCATGACATAAAAGGCGGGAAATGAATATCGTAGATCTCTGATAGCTAGTGGCATGCGTCCCAGAAGCTATACATCAGATCTATCAGGGGAGGACAAATTATCACCATGCTTCCGACCTCCTGACTGATACGACATAGTAACAAGGTGAGGACACAACGTCACGCCCTTTCAAAATTGTCCACGATGGAATTCCTTCATATGCCATTTTCCCCTTCGTTGGGTTTAACTATGGGCCTTAAAATGAAAATAAAATAAAATCTTCCATTCCTAACATAAATAATAAAACTCCCGGCTTGAATGCATACGTCTCTGTTTACATTGATATGATGGTCCCCCCCTTCACGAAGCCACTCGCAGTATATAGGTAGATACTAGGTTAGACTATAAGATAAATGTACATCTATCTATTACGCCCCGAGGTGGGCGTACTCCTTGTTGAACGCCCTCCCGATGACCATGCGGCGGATCTCGGACGTGCCCGCGCCGATCTCGTATAGCTTCGCACTATTAACCCGGGTTAGCTAAAGTATTCTCCCCAACCCCTTTTTGGGGGGTCTCACATCTCTTCGTTTCACTTTTAGAAAAAGGTGAAGAGCAGTAAAAAAAAAAAAAAAAGAAAGAAAGAGGCAGGGGGGAGAGGAGGAAGAGAAGGGTCCTTACTCTCTCAACAACCGAGAAGCAGGCATCTCCTCGACGTAGCCCATGCCCCCGAGCAGCTGTATGCAGTCGAGGGCGCACTCGGTGGCCCTCTCGGCGGCGTACAGGATGGCGCCGGCGCAGTCCTGGGTGCGGACCAGGCCGTCCTCGTCGACGGCGCGGGCGGTGTCGTAGGTGTAGGCGCGCGAGGCGCGGTGCTTGGTGTACATGTCGGCGAGCTTGCCCTGGACGAGCTGGTTGTGGGCGACGGGGCGGCCGAACTGCTTGCGCTGGTGGGTGAAGGGCAGGGCGACGTCGAGGGCGGCCTGCATGAGGCCGAGCGGGCCGGCGCTGAGCACGAGGCGCTCCAGGTCCAGCCCTTCCATCAGCACGCGCACGCCGCCGCCCACGGCGCCCAGCACGTCCTCGTCGGGCACGAACACGCCCTCGAACACGAGCTCGCCCGTGTTGCTCCCGCGCATGCCCATCTTGTCGAGCTTGCGCGCGCAGCGGAACCCGTCCGCCCCGCGCCGCACCACGAACGCCGTGATGCCCCGCGCCCCCGCCCCCGGGTCCGTCTTGGCGTACACCACCACCACGTCGGCGTCGGGCCCGTTGGTGATCCACATCTTGGCGCCGTCGAGGCGGTAGCCGCCGGGGACGCGGCGCGCCGCCGTGCGCATGGCGACCACGTCGCTGCCGGCGCCGGCCTCGGACATGGCCAGCGCGCCGACCTGGTCGCCGGCCACGAGCGCCGGCAGCAGCCGCCGCCTCTGCTCCGCCGTGCCGTTGAGCTGCAGCTGGTTGACGCACAGCTGCGAGTGCGCCGCGTAGCTCAGCCCCACGCTGCCGCTCGCCCGCGACAGCTCCTCCATCACCACGCAGTGCGCCTGGTACCCCAGCCCCAGCCCCCCCACCGCCGAGTCCGCCGTCATCCCCAGGAACCCCGCCGCCCCCAGCTTGCCCCAGAGCTCCGCCGGGAAGGCGTTGCTCTGGTCCACCCGCGCGGCTACCGACTCGGGGATCTCGCGGCGCACGAACTCCTGCACGCGCTCGCGCAGCTCGGCGAGGTCGGAGGCCGAGGGCGGGGTGAACCCCGAGGGGTGCTTGGAGGAGGCGTAGAGACGCCGCTGCAGGGTTGGGGTGGAGGGTGTGGGGAGAAAGGGGCGGGGAGGGTGTGGGTGGGGGAGGGGGGATGAGGAGGATGGTGATGATGATGAGGCGAGGAGATAGGGGTGGCGTCCCATTGGACGGGTTAGTGTCCGGAGTGTCTTTGTTATAGTTGCCATTGTGAGATAATGAGATTTTTGTTATTGAATAGTTAGGTATCAATGTGGATGTAAATGGGAAAATGAGAAAACCCCAGGATTGCACAGTAAGTAAGCAACTTAGTCAAGGTGGTGGTTAGTGGTTGCGGTTGTGGTTGTTATTGTAGATGTTATGTTATTGTTTGTTCATGTTGGGAGGAAAAAGGGGGGGTGAGACAAGAAGGGGGGTTTGTGTTGTGTTCTTGGTTATGGAGGCGGCTGGGGACGGTTATACGCGGGCCGCTGCTGTTATCCATTGACCGTCTTCTCCCAATCCCTCGGCGAATGATACATTGACACTTCCTTCTCCCTCTTCCTCTCCCTTCCTTCGTCTGTGGCCATCCCCTCCCCCTCTCCTCATCAATGTAGGTAGCAGTTTTCTCGCTGGACTAATACCTGCCTAGCTGCTACAGCCGTAGTAAGCGGATCTCCTCCACCAGCCCCTGATTGTTCCTCAGAATGTCGATGTCAAGGTCTTCTAGAGATCTCTTGGGTCTCTCGGGCCAATTGACGAGACAATGCCTTCGACGTCGTCGTCACACTCCCCATCTCCTCCAACGAACTCCACACTGCCGCCTGCAGCCCTCGCGAACCGTCGCCTCCTACACCGCACCATACCAAGCAGACGCCATATCCGTCATACAAAGCAATGTGGATACGACGTCGGAGGAGTTCAAAGAGAACGAGAGGCTGATGGGGGAGGCCATGGCCCGGCTAGAGCAACTGACGCGGACAGCCCAGCAGGGCGGCCCCCTAAAGGCGAGGGAGAAGCACGTTGCGAGGAAGAAGATGTTGCCGCGGGATCGGGTCACGGCCTTGATAGACCCCGGCACCACCTTCATGGAGCTGTCTCCGCTAGCGGGCTACGAGCTCTACCCCGAGGCCGACGTGCCAGCCGGGGGCATTATCACGGGGATAGGAGAGATTGAGGGCGTCACATGCATGATTGTTGCGAACGACAGCACGGTCAAGGGCGGGACCTACTATCCCATTACGGTCAAGAAGCATTTGAGGGCACAGGCCGTGGCCCAGGAAAACAATCTACCGTATGTATAGAAGCCTCTTTTTTTCCTTTTTTTTCTTTTCCAGGCTGCTACTATCACCAAGTCTCAATTTCCCCGGCCAGTCACACTAGTAGCATACCTAGGCTAGATGGTTTATATCAACAAAGGGACTGACTATGTGGGGACGCAATAGGTGCGTATATCTGGTCGACTCGGGTGGCGCCAACCTACCCCATCAGTCGGACGTGTTCCCGGACCGCGAGCACTTCGGGCGCATATTCTACAACCAGGCGCGCATGAGCGCCGCGGGCATCCCGCAGATCTCGGTGGTCATGGGCCTGTGCACGGCGGGCGGCGCCTACGTGCCGGCCATGAGCGACGAGAACATCATCGTCGAGGGGCAGGGCCACATCTTCCTCGCGGGGCCGCCCCTCGTCAAGGCCGCCACCGGCGAGGAGGTGTCGGCTGAGGACCTCGGCGGCGGCGCCATGCACACCACCGTCTCGGGCGTGTCCGACTACCTCGCCGTCGACGACGCCCACGCCATCGTGCTCGCGCGCCGCTGCGTTAGTAACCTCAACTGGCCGGCCAAGGAGAAGAAGACGACAACCGTGCCCCCCGCGGAGGAGCCGCTGTACCCGGCCTCGGAGCTCCTCGGGATCGCCTCGACGAACCTGCGGCGGCCCTTGCCGGTGCGCGAGGTGATCGCGCGCGTGGTCGACGGGTCGCGCTTCGCCGAGTTCAAGGCCGGGTACGGGCCGACGCTGGTGACGGGGTTTGCGACGATCTACGGGCAGCGGGCGGGGATCGTGGCCAACGACGGGATCCTGTTCGGGGCGTCGGCGCAGAAGGGGGCGCACTTCGTGGAGCTGTGCGCGCAGCGCGGCGTGCCGCTGGTCTTCCTGCAGAACATCGCCGGCTTCATGGTCGGCGCGCAGGCCGAGCGCGACGGCATCGCCAAGCACGGCGCCAAGCTCGTCGCCGCCGTCGCCTGCGCCGACGTGCCCAAGCTGACCGTCGTCCTCGGCGGCAGCTACGGCGCCGGCAACTACGGCATGTGCGGCAGGGCCTACGGCCCCAGGTTCCTCTGGATGTGGCCCAACGCCAGGATCGGCGTCATGGGCGCCGAGCAGCTGGCCGGCGTCATGCAGACGGTGGGGGGCCAGAAGGGCCCGGATATGGAGCTCAGGGAGAGGATCGAGAGGGAGAGCGATGCGGTGTATTCGTCTGCGAGGCTGTGGGTGAGTAGTGACCTTTTTTTTTTTTTTTTAGTTTTGGGCTTTTGCTTGGGATTTTGATTTATTCCTTTCTGTATATATTTCTCCTCCACCCCCTTTATTTCCCTTTTCCCCTTGTCTACTGTCCTCTACTAGAGGGACATTATAAACCCCCCAAAAGAACCAAATCCAGGCTGACACTCTAACTAGGACGACGGCGTCATCCCGCCCCAGCACACGAGGCGGTATCTCGGGCTCGGCCTCCGGGCCGCCATGTCCGGCAGGAATGAGGTAGTGCCAGGGCAGACGAAGTTTGGCGTCTTCCGGATGTGAAAGGGGGAGACCATCAGCTGTACTTTACCTACCTACCTACTTACCTATCTACCTACCTGGGCAATCTGCCTTAAAGTACCTATCTATCTAACCTACTTTAATCTACTACCTACTGGGACACCTTTCCCGCCCCCATCTTCCATCTTTTAGAGGATTGTAATGAGAGGCGGAGTTGCTTCTTTTTTTTTCTCCTCTTGCTTTCTTTTGCTTTGTGCGTTCGCTTGTGAATGGGTGGCTATTCGTGTCATGTAATTGTTCCGGACTTGTATGCGATATGCAGATGTACGCTGATTAGACTGGCGTGTGGAGAGGATGCTGTGGGTGTGGGTGTGGGTGTGTAGGGGAGATAGAAATACGGCTCGATATTGCATGCTTATCGTGCGCATGCGAGAAGAGTTGGTAGGATGGGTGGAGGGGAAGGGAGCTAAAGGTAGGATTGGGCTTAGATAGTTACCACGGCGGAGGGTGGGTAGTTGGAGAGGGAAGGGAAGGGAAGTGTGAAGGAGAGGGAGGACTTGGAGTTTACTGGAAAGGAGGGGGGGGATAAGGTTGCGAAAGGGGCAAGCCAAAAAAGGGGAAGGGGGAAAGTAATAGACCATTTGGAGAATAAAATAGAATAAAAACCGACTGCTGCTGTTGTACATGTAGGTATTGAACACAGTCGGCGTGCCACATTCTTCTCCTGAATATAAGAGAAGGAAAAGAGAAGGGTTTCGAAGAAGAGAAAAAAAGGTATGTATACCTACCATCATTATTCTCCTCGTCGAGATGGATACGGGCTTGCGGTAGGTAGTATGTTGGATGTGTGATGGATGCTATGCTGATGGCTGTGCCGTTTGATACTGCGTAGCGGTCGGTAATTGAGGGGGGTATGTATATAATTCCGCATCATCTCTTATGAACACGAACACGAACACACAGAATGTGTATAGTACCCAACTGGTGTGTAGAAACATTTTTGTTGATAATGTGTATTTTTAAGGGGGTGCGTCTTGATGTTTTTTATGTTGGCTGGGAATGTGTGATATATGGGGGAAATCTCCATAGCCTGGTCCCGGTGGGATAGGTAGGTAGATAAGTAGGTAGATAGGTAGGCCGGGAGGGAGGGTCTGATATACAAGTCTCTTCGGCCTGCTTCCGCACCCGTTCCCCCTTTTATCTTCCTACTTTTTATATGGAGGTAGGGAGGAGGTAGATAGGTCAACTATGTGAAATTGCGGCTGTCTAAGGTGGTCGGATGGTTTGCTCTAGTTCCGTGCAATTTATTTAGTCGTGGCGTCAGTTAGGTTAATCATTTTCAATGGGGGGAGTTCTTCTTATATATCATGATAGCACACACATAGACATAGGCGCGTAACAAGTTGAACAGAACTGCGGGCCTGGTTTTTTTTTCATGGCAAGAGGAAGTTTGGATGGTGTGTGTGTTCGACTTGCTATATAATAAGCCTCTGCATATGGAATTTGATGGATGTGGGTATATCGAACATATGTCTATTTGCGTGGTATATATCTATCTGATAACGGGATTCTTTCCATCTCGTGTCGTTTTTCTATTTTCCACTCATGACGTGATACCCAGGTTAGGTTGGATAGGTAGGTAACCTGTATATGGATCGTATCGTACACTTAAACACATCTTACACACGCCTACAATATATTTGATATTTGTCTGTAGCTGAATACCTGAGCGGCCAAGATGGAAAGCGTGTGGGCGCTGCCGGAATCACCGGAAAATACCTATGTAGTGCGGATAGGGGAAGGGGGGAAAGGGGGAGCAGCTTGAAAGTTCCACGGTAGCTGTGTCACCTACCTATGTTAGTAGATCTAGAAACCCAAAGAGTGGAAGCAAAATCTTGGTTACCTAGTATTCGAACTTATATCAAATGTTTGAAGGGGGGGGGGGGCAAAAAAGAAAGAGTTGATGGATGACGTAGGTAGGTATTTATTATTTACTACCTATATGGGGGTTGATCTCCTCCTCCCCCCTTACTTAATTATCCGTGTCACTCACTCAGCCGGTGGATACATAGGTGCACGAGTCAGGTTTGGAGACTTGACTAGCCTGACCTAGCGTGTTTGGAGAGAGAGACTCACATATGTATGTATGTGGTGCAGTCTGGGGAGACAGAGAGGTGGTCCCTAGGTGCGTTGCTGTCTGGCTGGCTGTCCATGTCCCTCAGTAAGTAGGTAGGTAGGTAGGTATGTAATATTTATATTGGTGATACTAGGTACGAATGGGAGAACTATTTCGACCTACATAGCTCGAGGAATGACGTTTTGTGGCCCCGAACTGAGTAAGTGCGGAGGTATACACACATATATATCTGTATATACCTATAGGTGGATATATCTCACAACAAGGGTGCGGTAGTTCAAAGCATCATGTTACACACCATTCATTCCCCCTTACTGCTCAACCTCTTTTTTCTCCTCCCCTTTCCCTTCAAAAAACTCCTCGTCTCACACGCCGAATGCAGTGCGAATGACTAAATTCTTTTTCAGACATTTCCTTAACTCATGTGTGTGTGTGTTGTACTATAATGCCACATGTAGGTAGGTTAGTGCCGGCGAGCATTCTTCTCGTGTCACGTTAAACCACCACGGCTCCCAAGCCCGACAACCCTTCACCCCCTGTCTAGATACATGTAGTACTACTAGACTAAGGGTAGTATGTAAGGTGTATTTGCCGGCGCACAACCTTCATTCCTAGTTACCTAGGTTAGGTAGTTTTAATAAATATCATGACACGGATTTTCTTCTCTGCTGCTTTTCAGTTTATTCAAGATCCGATGGGACGGGACGGGGCAAGGGACAGGGGGGGAAGGGGGGTTTCCCAGGCTGATTGTCATTGTAGAATACGTGCTATTCTATAATATGTTCAACATCCTCTTATATCAGTACCCAGCACCAAAACTCTCGGGCATTTCATTTTTTTACCCCTTAACCCCTCCCCAGTCTTTTCCTCTCACGGGGAACCGGATTTTCCTTAGTGCCAGTTTACAGTGTAGTGTATACCCAGGGAGACGGGAATGTCTTGGTTGCTTCACCAATCATCTGGCGGCTGGTAGATCGTATGGGGGATCAACCACTGGGGGGGGGGGGGAAGTGAGGGGAGAAGACGGATGGATGAGATGAGATGAGATGAGATGAGATGGATAGCTGGTTGGTTGGTGTGGGGTTGGATTGCGGGAAGGGCTTGCCACTTACATACACACACACACACATACAGATATATATATATACATACCCCTTTTTGCTCACTCACTCGTTTCGATTTACTTACTCACCGGCGCATCAATCTACCTAATATACATATTTGATGTGTGTAACCTAAGTGACTAGCCATACCACATCCCCCCCCTCTTCCCCCAAGAAACCTACCCACGCATATGTACCCCGAGCCTAACGTATAAAACACCTTACTTACCTACCTACGCACATACATACATACCGATCTCAAACCTCTCTTCGCCCTCTATGTAGAGGTAGGTTAGGTATTTAGTCCCTATTATGCGCAATTCATCGGCGGTAAAAGGCCATGGCATCATGCCATGCCGCGTCCATTCTTACATGCAAGGCAACGCCGCGATTATGTTTTATATTAAAGAAGTGAGCTTTTTGCCTCGTATGTAGGTACATATATGAATGCCTGCGTGTGTGTGCATCCGCGCACGCTAATCCGAATAACCACTGCACTATCCGTAACGTCTAAACGACACGGGAAAAAAATCTTTTTTTTTTCATGTATAGGTAGGTAAGCTGACGGCACCCTTTCGTCGGGAGACGGTAACATAATAGTTAGGTAGATGTATGTAGACGAACGCATGTAAGGTCCTTTTCCCGGGAAAAGAGAAAGGGGGAGGGAAAGGGAAAAGGGAAAGGGGGAAGAATAGATTAATTGCGAGTCGGTCAAGATGCAGAAAGGAGAAGTGCTACCTATGCTTGCTTGCTGATGCCCGAACATAGCATAGGCGAGGACGGGGGGAGGGGGGACAACCCATGAGTCTTTGTCGTCGCGCGTTTGCGTTTGCGTTTGTGTGTGTAGGCGGAATGAAACGCCTCTCTATCTCGTGTTTCCCTTTGACTAGGTTAGGTAGGTAGGTAAGTTGGTGAGATATCTAACCTAGGGTATAGAACAACCACTTATATCACCCTGTTATAAGCCAGCCAGCCGCAGGATCCCGCCACTCCGGCCCCCAACCCCCCACAAACCCCCCCGCCTTTCCCGGCTGTCCCCCCTCCCCTGAGCTGAGGCTTATTATGTACGCCTGTATACTTTTTGTTGTTGTTGCTGTTGTTACGTTTACTAGGCATGGCATGCACTCTCGTACGAACCCGCATAGGTACGTGGTTCATAATGAGGCATGTATGTACATAGTAAGGCACGGATGATATAAAGTAGGAGAAAGCCAGGCTCGTGTGCGGCGCAGCCCAGTTTCCCTAGGTAGGTAGTTCACGGCAAGCAGGTTTCTGCTATGGTACCTATCTCTGTACCTAGGTAGACTAGCCCAGGGGTTACCGTCCCACGGGTGCCTAGGTTATGTATGTGTATGTATGTACATACATACGAATCGCCGTATGCAGTGCATAGGTAGGTACGTTAATCCAGGTGAGATGAAGATCTAAGCTAGGTGCCTGAAGCGGTGGAGACTCGCCTGCCGAAAGTGTACATACAACACATATATAGGTTAGTTTATATAGCTGAATACAATATACAGCGGTCGGGCCGTTTCCCTTTAGTTTTGTGTCTTCCTAGATGCTGTTGGCTGCTGTTTTATATGCACACATGTAGCATGTATACTCCCCGTAGCTTCCACCGGTGCGGGAAGCACGATGATGGGGGCTCCATCAAGGTATACATTACTGCCTGTATATGCCTGCCTCCCGGCGTGACAGGGGGGTTGGGTTGGTGAGATACATACCCGCTGCCCCGACTAGGAATATGCGTACTTGGGAGGAAACTCCTTTGGGGCTGGCTAGGGGCCTTTTTAGTCCTCTTGTCCTCGCCACCCCCTTCCTTCTCAGCTCGATGATCGAGCGTATTGTCAGAAAGAAGCGTGCGTGCGTACGTACGACGACGGCCCTATTTCCTGGATGGGCGTGTGATATCGGTGTCCTCCGCGCGTCCTCGTGTGAGAGAAAAGAAAGAAGAATTAAATCAAATCCTACCGGGAGGACAAGGGGAAGAGGGGGAGGGGTGGTTAGGTGCTTCTTGGTTACGACGTCGATGAGCTTAGGAGGATTTTTTTCCTTCTTACTTTTTAAGAAGGGGGGGACCCTCCACGTCCCTCTCTTCCTGACACATACGTAACAATCGCTATGTTTCTCAAGGGAGAAAAAGAGCGCCGCTGTAAAGCGCCCCCCCCTCAAAAATGCAAATCATTATCAAGATCCGAGGCACCTGACGACTTGACAGGTTTCAGAAGGTTCGATTGCTTGGAACGCCTCGAAACTGGGGAAGAGAAAAAAGAAAGAAAGCAGGGGTTTTAAAAAGACAAGGGGGGGCTAGGATCTGGATACTTTCTTTTTCTTCTTCTCACAAACCCCCCAGTCACACCCTACTATAAAGGGCTGTGTTTTGGCATGGCTCGGTGACGCTTTCGGTTAACGGCAGCGTGGGGGTGTTAACCCCTGTCGGCCGGGTTCTAGAAGGAAGAGAGGAAATTCTTTTTCTTTGATGATAAAAAAGAAACTCGGTACTAATAGAATAAAAATAAAACGGTATGTCATATCTCCAGGAGTGTGACGAGATAGAGTGATAGATGTGGCGCCCGCCAGGTATCCGTAGGCGCGGGGGGTTGAGGAAAATGGCTTGCCCATATGCATGTGACGGGCGACGAGCAGCGAAAAACCCAGTCGTCCATCCATCTCACTAGGTATTATTGTTCTCTGTACTGTTTTAAGGTTACACCTTTATCCCTCTCGATGATTATCTATCTCTTACGAGGTGGTCACATGTATTGTTTATTGTTGTTGCCACCAGTTCGGTATCGTGTAGGTAAACCATGACGCTGTAGAAGGTGGATTGACACACTTCCCTCCCATGGCCTCGGGAAGAAAACTTGTCAAGTCGGGAATGCGCCGAGGCCAGGGAAATGTCGGTGACTGGGAGCATGAGACACTAGGTACTTTTAAGCAGCTCTTCTAGACTGGGAAGTTCTAGAGGTTATCGTCGAACCAAGCTGAGAGGTCAGCACCCACCGCCATTGGACGGATACTGTACAATTGTCGACATCGCCTTTCCCGTTCCTCGTCTTCCCATGGGCTTTCTCTGCTCGGCTTGCTGCGGCTTCTCGGCATGCCGCATTGCCCTGAATAGCTTTGACATGATCTCCTGACCAGAAGGTCTGGCTGGTCCTTGATAGGGCTTGGCTTTACTTAGACAAGTTCTGGGCTTGCAGGGATGATGGTAAAATGGTACCACACTAATGACTTTCTCGACGACCTGCCATTGCCAGTAGTTTTCCGCTTCGATAAAACGTTTACAACACCAAGATGCTTGTTTGGACAGATATCTTCTGTAAACCCAGATATTCGCAGCTATCTCATACAGAAGACATGGAAATCTAAGTTAGCTGTAATCTGCCAGATGCCTTGTTCCCTACGAAGCCCTCCTAAAAAAAAGTGTTCGTTACAAATACATAACGCGCTCGTCTCGCCTAGCCTAACACTGACTTGATGACCTGATGAAAAGAGAAAACAAGGTAAAAAAAAAAAGGAAGCTCGTTCATCTGTTGCCCGAAAACATATATAACGCCGGCATGATGCATTAACGCGGATGCTAGTCCATCCTTTTCTCTTGCAAGCAGTACATAACGTATTATTCGAGACCGCTTGCATTTCATGCAAATCCACGCTTTTCGTGTCTAGACGCATCCGATCGTTTATTGGGTGGGTAAATAGGAGATGGAAAAGTCAAGGAAGCCAAAAACAAAAACCAATAAATCGACGCCTCCATAGTTCCTCCTTTTGATGCGCTGCCTGTAACCATACTCTATGTTGATCTCTCATAGGAGCTATTAGAGCGTAGAAACGTATTCGATGTTAGTTGTACAGATGATAACATTTTATCGGCGATTTTTTTTCTCGCCTTGCCGTTCGAGAAGTAATGTCAGCTGGCTCTTTGAACGACCCAATGGTACTGCCGGTGCAGTACTCGGTTGCGTAGGAGTAAATCTCGAGTCAAGAATAGAAGAACCGGATGATTGGCGGGAGGGACGATCGGGCTCGGGGTTGTCTTCTAGCTCACGCATTGCGTTCGTAACGGCTTCATTTGCCGGACCGTTCTCGTCGAACTCGATGATAGTCCCTTGCGCTGTCGCATTCGAAACCGTTGTTGTACTTGCCGCCAACAGATTGGGTAACCGGCCACGGCCAAGATCTCGTGAACCCATATCTGATCTGGAGCGATTCACTAGGGACGGTGCTCCAGAACGTGATCGCTCCTGTGCTTCACCTTTTCTGAGCATGTTCCCACTCTGACCCGCTCCCGGCTGGTCGGCGTCTCCTGGGCCCGACTTGCTTTTGCTGCCCACTGTAGAAGAGGACGGTTTCGACCCCGTATCTTTATGTTGCGTCGCAACTGTTTTGCTCGTTGGTGGATCAACTGGTCGTGCTGGCGCAGGCGTCCAAGTGGGTGATCTGTTCGCGGGACGTTTTCCGGCTGCTTTCGCACTCAAACGTTCGCTACCTTCCTTCTCTCGTGTTGATGAAGATGAACTTTTCTCCGGCTTTTCCGTTATAGTAGGTACTATGCCTTGTAGCCCTCCCTGTTTTGAACCAGTAGAAGAGCTGCTCTCTTTAGAACCAATTTCAGCCCCGCCTGTAGAAGTTTGTGAGCTAGGCCGTCTAAGCATGGCAGGTCTGCGCCTCGACGCTGTAGAAGCCACGAATGCCGTAGATTTCTTTTTAAGCGGAGTACCGGGTGCTTTCCTTTTATCCTCCTTTGCTGTTGAGCTGCCGGAGCTCTTAGATCCTGCACTGTGAGCCACCGCTGTGCTACCAGAGGAAGCCGTCTCACTCCCTTTAGAGCCATAATCCTCGGCATCAGATCCTGGGGGTGATGCAAACCGGGCTGTAGGACGCGGCCCAGAAGCTGAAGGTCCCCTAGGTTTCTTCAGAATGGGATGCGGCACTTTTGTCGACAGCGGCAATGCAGCTTTCGCCTTCGCCTCCGACTTGGATTTCTCTAGTCCTTGTGTCGATTTCTCAAGGACAGCCTGGAGCCGGCTCGATTGGTCGACTCGTGGTCCGGGAGAAGGCTGCAAAGGCGTGGTCAGCGAAGAAATGGGGGTGCTGCCGCAACACCTACTGGCTCGTATCGGTTGGGCGGCCCCAGGAGCTTGATGAAAGGCGGCTCCTCCGATATGTCTCTAAAGAGTCGTGCAATGACGGTGCCAGGAAGATAGCGACGGTCACCTCCGAGAACGCGGGTCCAGAAATTCTCAAGACGCCTTGCAGTAGGGTCAACTAGCTCTCGAGACGTGGTGGAAAACACTACAAGAAAGGGTTAGTGCCATCAGCCCAGGCCAGAGAGGGGGGTATAAACAAGGAAGCCTCGTGATTTAGAGTACCGTGACAAGCCTCGAGGATCTGCTCTATGGGAACAACATCGTACTTGGCTATGGTTTCGTAAATGGTGTTCTTGTTGAACACAAAGCCCTTGGGCAAGATCATTTCCGCCATGTTGGTGGAAGGTGATGGGATTAGGCCGGCACTGGTAGAAGGGCAAGTTGACTCGGGTCTAGGAATCATTCCTACAGTGACCGACTTGAGGAGATGGCAGAGCTTGGGCGAGTCCGAAACTCATAGCTGTCCCATGCCAGGTAGCCGGTCTGGATAGGTCGGTATCGGACCACAAGGACAGTTTTCCCCTAGTGCATCGACTAGGCTGGAACCAAGAGGCTCGCTCTACCCTCTCGCAGAGGGCGGTTCGGCTCAGTCGTCAGCGGTCAGCGGTCAGCGAGCACGCCTTGGTGTCTATAGGCAGACAGTCAAGACGACGAGACAGAAGGGAGTGGCGGGGTGCAACCATCTGCTTGTTTGTCGAGGTGACACATCAACAGCAGCAGCTCGGGAAGCTGGACATGTCGTTTGACGAGTGGCGGCAAAGGGAACAACAGCAAGACGCTGCAAGAAGTGAGAAGGCGGACCAGGTAGTAGTTGGTGGTCCTATTGGTCGTCAGGTGAACAAGTGAAGGCAAATGGGTGTTGGAGGGCTGATCCACGCTAGGTCTAGATCCGAGACAAGAAGCAAATGGGACCTCGGAGAGAGGGAGAGAGAGAGGGAAAAGGGCGGGATGCGGGATGCGGGATCCAGAAGGCGGAAAAGAATGGAACTGGCGACGATAGTGATGATGCCGCTGGTAAGTAGTAGTAGTAGTAGTAGTAGTAGTAGTAGTAGTGGCGGTGGTGGTGGTGACGATGATGATGACCGCGTGGGAGTAAAAATGGTAGACCAATGTTAATTAGTAGGTCGTGTGCTTGGATTAGAATTGGAACGGGTAATAAATATGGTTGGTGGTGGTGGTGGTGGTGGTGGTGGTTATAGTTATGATTATGACTGGCGTTGTTGTTGTTGTTGTCTTTTTGTTTTTGTTTTCCTTTTTTATATATAAATCAAAAAGTTGAGTTCGAGAGGTAAATGATAGTTTAGATAGTAGCGTTGGTGTTGGCGTTGATGGTGAAGGGAAGGTAGGCAGGTAGTATGTATTGATGTAGGTTAGTAGTAAGTAAGGTACGGGGTATGTTAGTAGGTAGGTACATGGACAGGTTAGATTAGAGGGTTAGAGGTTAAAGGGATGGGTAGGTGCAGTGGTAGAGAGAGATTGTTAGAGAAATGATTATTCAGTATTAGGGAACATGAAAGAAAGAAAAGAAAAAAAAAAATAATGGTTGGAGTCAACGATAGGTTGATGTTTTTTTTTCTCCCTATTCCCCCCTTCTCTTTTTTTTTCTTTCCTTTTACCTACAGTAGCTTGCATGCAGGTAAATAATAATAGTAATAATAGTGATCATAATCCAGTATGTAATAACAATTTCAATTACATATCAAAGATTAGGTGATGGACGATGGGGTCTTTCAAAAGCTTGGGAAGAAAAAAAAATTAGCCGTGTAGGGATGGTGGAGGTACCACTCTTTCTTCTCCTCCCAATTTTGGTCCCAGCACCACTGGAAGCTGTGGTAGCCAGGGGGTTTCATGCTTCTAAAACTAGCAGTTCTAGTGTAGGCAGAAAATAGAGTGCTAAGTTTTAGGGTATATAGTGGAGAGGGACAAGGAGAGGAAGGGGGGGTGGGTGGTGGTGGAGGTCCACTACCTAGGTAGGTACTGTAAACCTCCTTGTGGATCCCGTGTTAGTGGGGCCTTTAGTACATAGTAACATCTACCTATAGGTTATCCTCTCCCCTGGGACCCTGCTGAGATCTTCCCTCCTTCTAGACCGGCAGACCTTTTGAAGGCAGGTTGAGACTGACAATCTTCAGCTCGGAATGGACTATCGAGTCTATTTCCTTCTCTCCCTCTCTCTTTCTTGCCTTTTTTTCTTCTTCCTTCCTTCCTTCCGTCCATTGAAGTTCCTCTTTTTCTTCCTCTCGCTATTTCTTCATGGATTTACACGTAGTACTTTAAATACCTACATTGATGTCAACTACCTAACAATAACATTGACCATCTAACCATGACTCCACTTTGTTACTATCATCATATGTAACACATCACCAACACCATCGTCACCCTGGTCCCCTTCTTCCTCCCTGTCTCCCTCTCTCACTCCTATACCCTTATATATTCTCCTCCTCCTCGACTCGTGTCCCGCAAAGGAGGGAATGTCCAGAATCAACGTAAGTAGTGAGTGGTCTGGTTCTCAGATGGCCCCCGAGATGGTCTCCGAAGATAAGACCTATCAATAGGTGGCAGAATACAACATAGTTGGCTTGCAAGTGCGGTCACTATACTGAATGTAGTCATGTTCAATGGAGCCCCTAATCTGGACGGATCAGCTGCCCACGTGCTGCTGATAAGTCCGAGTACCTATTCTCGACCCGGGATCATCGCCGTGTTCTATTCTGGCAGGTCCTCCTCCCCATCCCATAGCCCGGCTGATGGCTCTGCCTGTTTCATACCGCTCGTCCCCCACGTTTTCAGCGGATCCAACTCTGGCATTTCCATATGTTCTAGAATCCTTCGTTTTCGAAAAGGGGGGGATGGAGACCCCCCCCCCCCCCTTCTTGGCTTCTTCCATGGAGAATGTTTCTTCTTCGTCTTCCCTTGCACGTGGGTTACATCCTCGATGAGATAGATACCTGGTGCCAGGGTGAGCTTGAGCTTGGCAGACATCAAAAAGTTCCCGAGCGACCCTCTATCCTGGCTGTTCATCTTGCTTCTTTCCTGGATCAGGTGTCGTCAGAGCTGACAGGGCCCCCGGCGATGGTCCGGTACTTAATCATAGCCCGATGTCCTGAAATATTATCTACACTAGGTAAGGTTGAACGCCGGCAGAGTCGCCCGTTCGTCCTGAGTCCTTCTCCGCTAGCTTCGCGAACATTCGCATGCATTTTCACCACGCACAACACCCAGCACCCAGATTCTGATCTCTCCATTTGAGGCACATTCCAGACCCTGTCTGAACCCACCGCCACCTGGGTTCGTAGCCAACGTGGACGTCATCTCAGCTCCTGCGCACTGCTACCTCACACGCTTATATCGACCACGGCCGATGAAAGGAGGGGGGAAGAGAAGGGGTGGATGGAGAAAAAGCCCTCATCAATGCCAATGCATCCATATGTTGTCACTATTTTCCATAAAGTCGATCACGCAATGTCTACTTCCAGCCTGGCAGGACCAGATTACCAGTTGCTGATCTTCTCTGGCCAAACGGAAAAGTTCCATCAAGTTGTCACAAGACAATTTAGTAAACCGGCACGAGTATCCAACCAGAACTGTCTATTTTCCCATTCCTCTCCCCAATTGCAGCGCGATAGTTTGGTATTTTGTTCACGTTGATAATAACCTCGACTACCTACTTCTCCTCATCTCCTCCGCCTTATGATCTACCCCTTGCGGGGCCGCAAGGTCGTGTGATCACAACGCTTTGCTCAGACGCGGCTATCAGTCATTGGCCAAGGCCGGTACAAGACAAGCATTATGGATCCTAAGTCTCCCGTCCTTGACCTACCGAGGGAGGAAAATGGCTGGGGGGATTTTGAGCATGTAAGCCGGGGATTTCTCTAGTTTCGAGTCATGAGCTGCTCTTTGCAGGTCAGACAGCGTCCGGCCTCCCTCGCAGAGGGGGTCGCATTCGGCTCAACCGACCGGGTTGATTCTCTTTTTCTTTTCTCTCTACTTGTCTTCCCCGCCCTCTTCGCAGTTTTCCTCACCGATAATGCGCGGCTTGTTCAGCGAATACCTACAAATCGAGCAATGCCCGCCACTTCTAGGTATTGCTTCTGGTTCCAATCACGTATGTATCGGCTATCACACCCGCTTGATGCCTGGTGGAGCTTGGCCGTCATCTGATACACGATGCACAAGTACAATACACTACCTTTTGGGTCCGAAGTAATACCTACCTACGGACTCGAGGCCCCTAAACTTCCCAGGGGGGCAGGGCAAAGGACATGAGCTGCCACACGGCCAAGTACTAGGTTAGTAAGATAGATTCGGTGTCGCCATTTCCCCATGCTTGCAGCCAAACCGGGGTTTCGAACGTGGAGGTAAACGTGCAATACCTACCAGGCCTAGGTACTTGAGCAGAGGATAAAGAAGCGGAAAGCCGACACTCCCTGGAACAATCTCCCACTAAGCACCAGCAAGCACTGAACGGACGGTTATGAATAGTCCCTGTCCTTCGGCGTGCCCTGCTTACAAACAACCATCAACGATACTACGAAGCTTCCTCTTTAGGCAATTCCCGTTTCTGTGGTGGTCTCACCCGTTTCGTGTAGATCGCTTCTAAAAAGCGTCGAGTCGAGTCGAAATGCGCACACTACCTATACGGTCTGTATAACGCAACTATCCTTACGATGTAGCAGCATTCATGGGCCGCGGTCGCGGAAACGCCTAGATCCGGTTGACTCCCTTACCCTTTTTAGGGCCGCCCCCCCTCCCCCTTTATGGCCAGCTTCCAATCGAGATACTATCGTTGCGAAAATTCTAGAGCTAATCGGTTCCACCTTTGGTGCTCCCGGGCTGAGTTGCATCTGCAGCGACGTCGTGACCAACTCTTTTCGCCGCCCCAGTCATTGCACTTAATCCTTCTACACCTGCAGGAACAGACGCAATATTCACTATGCCTAGGCGTCAACTCTCCTTAGCCTTCAACCTAAGCCACTTGTAATACATCGGCGTCTACTGTGGAGGTAAAAGGTCGGGACTGGATTTTCTTCACCTTCATTCCTTTCCCCCCTTTGCCTCTCTTTTCGCTCAATTTGGTACACTAAAAAAATTCTACCTTTCGGGTGCGCCGCGGCGGCCCGATCCCTATATTCACAATGCTAGCTCTTATGGTTGGATATTTTATCTCATAAGCGCAACCACGACCTCACCGCCAGTAGCGTCTTTGGATAAGTCTCAGCTTTCGGTCGTCAAGCGGCGTCATGCGGATGGCCCCGCGAGCAAGGGACAAAGCAAAGAGCTAGCGGTACTCCCTCCAGCCGGCAACCATACCGACATGTGAGTCCGGACGAGGCTGACCATCACCATCGCATTCTTTCTGGGTGCATCGGCTGTTACACCAAGGGGAGTCATATGGGATCTGGCCTCTGCAGGGTCACACCTCCACAATGGGTCTTCACGTATTATCTGCAGTCACAAGTAAGTAGGACGATGTGGGGGGCCCAAATCCCGTTCAGCGACAACATCATCATTTTCGAAGCTAGCAGATCTACGATTCAAGAAAATGTGACATGGGAGTAAAATATTTTACTCCTACTAGGCCCAAGAAGGGAATTGATATACCTCACATATTGGAAACTAAAGATGCGTCCAACTAAAAGGCCTTCGGCTTCCTATAGGGAAAGACTGCCTCGGGACCCCCTTTTCCCGCTTACGTACGCGACATCTTCGTGGGAACATCAAATTGTTCGTGGTTCAGAACACTAAACAAGGAGATTGCCTGCATCTTTGATGTCATTCGTTCCGATGGTCTAAATAAGGCTTGCTACTAATCTTTCATCGTATGGAGTTGATGTCTCCGTTGCCCAAGTATCAAACCAAAATCTTATTCTACTATGGGTATGGTATCACAGGTCACCGTCTTATTGTCAGAAGCCTAGATGATACCAAGGACCCAAGGGAGGGAAGAATAGGATAAAAGTCCGTACGAATGAAAGAACCAAGATTTCCCGACATTCTGACTACTATATACCACCTCTGTCAGCATGGGGGTCCCTCCCATTCGGGTTGGTGAAGGAGACAGTGTCTCAGGAGTGAGATACACCCTTAGTATGCACCACCAGGAGGTGTCTGCTTCTAAAATGATCCTATTTGCTGCTTGAAAGTATACAACGTAGCAATGACCATGCACCCCGAAGGCTTGATGACACCGTTAGCTCACGCATTTCTCGCAGTCCGTCGAATAAGGACCTAACTACCTCTGAATCTCAGGAACAAGGAGTAAGATTCATCTATCTGGTTGGGCAAGACACAAGAGATATCGACTTCGATCCTTACGCTTCTATCTCATAGCAGCAAGGTGCCTTATTTAGGTATTCAATTCGGTAGATCATGGTATATGCCATCCAGATGACACGATCCTCCAGGCTCCCGGCTTTTGTCGATGGTGTTGTAATACGAAAAGAGTACTATTTTTTGTCCTTGCACTTTCTCCCCTAGTCATCAATACACCCCCTTCCGTTCCTGCCAAGCGGGCTGCGGTGAGGCCCATGGCTTCCTGTATCCAGACCACAGCGGCATCTCGGGTTCTAGGGAGAGCCCGTCAAGCTTGGCGCCTCTGTTGTTGAGGGACCAGAGTGTCAGGGCGATGGTATTCACACCGTTGTGGTTCAGGATGCCTTCAGGGATGGGGAAGTTCATCTGAGGTCCTAAATTCGCGACTGGTGACATGTTAGCATCCCCTAATTCAAAAGATATCCGTCTCATCACCTCTACTACTATACTACTACTACTACTACTACTACTACTACTACTCCTTTCCCAACCTCCTTAGAGAACGTCTCACGGGCTCCACACTGCGAACGTCCCCCCCGATATCGTCCGAGGAAATCCCATAAAAAGAAGAAGTATAGGGGGCGGATGGAACTAGCCCAAACTGACTCACCATACTTGCCAAACTGCCACCCATTCACGAAGATCTGACACCTGTAGCTCGCCCCGGCTGTCGCGTTCGCGAACACCAGACTTAGGGGCACGTCGTAGCCCGCGGACACATCGAGCTCGAACGTCGCCGTATAGAACCCCACGCCTGCGCCCGCGAGGCCCTCACGCAGCGGGCTCGCGGTCGCCCACCCAGCACTCGGCGGCTCCGGCTGATGGTAGCCCTGCCGTTCGGCGTAGAGGGCGCCCTCGTTGCGTGGGCCTCGCGCTAGGTCTGCGTACGCCTCCCCGCCTAGATTGCCCGTCATCTTCCACGACACGGGCGTTTGCGTCCGTTTCTGCGTCAGGAGCGCGTAGTCGATGATGCCCATAGGCGCCTTGATGGCATCGGTTCCCGGCGCCTCCTGGTCCTGTCCCATGTGGTCGATGAGTAACGTGAGGACGTGCGCGGAGCTAGGCTCGAGTGTTGCGGGCAGCGCGATCGTCGCATCGTGCGTGTGCGAGCCCGACGACCCATCGAAGGACGCCAGGTACGCGCCGTCGAGCCAGACCGTGTATCCGAAGTTGTCGCCCCCCGTGAGGTTGAGGAACAGGCTTGTCCCCTCGCTACTTCCCGACGACGACGCGGTGAAGTGACCACGGTACAGGAGAGACCCCGTGTGATAGCCGTAGTCGCTCGCGTACAGCGATGTCGGTGTTAGTAGCGGCTGCGGGTTGTTACTCGAGGTGCGGTCGCACGCCGTCCACGCCGCATCGTCGTAGTCGTGCTGTAGCTCGGGTAGTGAGTCGACGTATTTCCAATCCAGCGTGACGAAGTCCGGCAGCGTCAGATTGGGCGCCTCGAAAGCGACGCGCGCGGTCAGCTTGCCCTCGGCGGTGCGCACCGTGGGCAACAGCGCCCCGTTGAACGACAGCGTCGTGACCTGGCCCGTGGGCTCGTAGATAAGCTCGAGGTCCGTGGTGCTGTTGATGTCGCCAGTCAGCCGGAGGATATCGCCATCGAGGGCGGCCGCGCGGATGAGGTAGGCGCCCCTGACGATGACGCTCGACTTGGAGGGCGAGGAGTAGTTGGCGATCGGTGCGGCCGCGGGCAGCTCTGTGACCCAGTAGGTGTAGGCGTCGTTGCGCCAGAGCAGCAGTATCTCGAGCTCGTCCCCGAAGCTGAGGATCTTGCGCTGCTGCTGGTGGGACACGTGCCACTGGACTACGAGCACGCTCGGGCCTAGTCGCTGCGTCTTTACCGCAGGATCGTCTTCCAGGGGCATAGAAGCGGGTGTCGCTACTGCTGCAGTTGCTGCTGGCGCCAAGTTGGCCAGATCAATGGCCAGCTCATGGACCTCACCCGCTCCGCCGTAGAGAATCAGCGTCCTTTTCCCCGACGGGGCTTGGGCCCAAGTGAATATCTCAGCTGTGCAGTAGATCAAGTTGACGCCTCCCACATCGTAGTCGGTTACATGGATCTTCGAGTCACGACCAGTGAGGACTAGCTCTCCACCCAGCTGCGGGATCGAGACGTTGCCCGTGCTCGTAGGAACAACAAGCCTATAAGTTGTCGTGTTCAACGCGGTCCAGTCGGCATGCCTGACCACGTAGAAGACGGTAGGCGAGTCCGTGCCGAAGACCGGAGTGGTGGCTATTTGGCCTGTCGAAACATATGATCCGTTGGACTTCAAAGTTGGAAGTCAGTGATGCCACATCGGGTAACTTCTTTACTTTTGACATGCCGTCTCGGGAGTGAAAAAGCATACGCTCGGCTAGGATGGGCAATTTTCACTCCCGAGACAGGCTAAAGGGGGGAATGAACGACTCCCGAAATCACTCACCGCGCTCCCAGGCACCGCGGTCAGGTAGGCTGGGGACACCTTGAAGAAATTGGCCTCGAGCTTCTCTTCTGAGTACTTCTCCCGCCAGACGTGGCGGTTCTCCTTAATTGCGGCGCCGTAATCATACGAGGAATCACCACCCCTGTATCCCAGATTGCCCCAGTTGGTCCCTCCGTACGTCTGGATGGTGTTAATTATCATTTATGGCTGCCCGACGAGGCCCGAAGTGGAGGAGAAATGGATTCAGGGGGGAGGGGCGGAAGCGAAACACGACGATAACGACCCACCATATATACGTTGAAGATTTTGATACCGAAGCTGTAGTTGTTCTTCCAGAGCACACGGACTGATTGCTCGTTGACTAGGGCATTGCAACCATCCTGGTTGACACTGCCGAATCCCGTGCCTGACCCTCCCTGAAATTCGGCGACGAAAAAGGGCGTGTCTGGGCTGTACTGCCCGTGCTTGGTCTGCCAGTTCTCGGGCCATCTGATTTTCGGCCAAATCTCCGGATTGGCACCTTTACTCTTGTTAGAATGGGGAGGCCTCTCTGCAAAAGGGGGTCGCGTATAGATGAAACAAAGAGAGTCCTGAGCACACACTTACAGTCATAACGCATCGGATATGCATCGACGCCGTATACTTTTGGTTTTCAAAAGAGAAAAAAACCCCGGTCAAGTTAGACGAAGAACGCATAGCACATTTGCTGGCCTGAGATTATATCGTGACTTACAATCAGTCTCGCCCAACCCAGTGCCAGGGGCCCAATTCCCCTGGTATAGATGATCGTTCACCATCTGTGGTACGACATTACCCGCCTTCTTGAATTGCTGCTTGACGTGCTCCATGTAATTTCGGTTTAGGCTAGCAGGAAAGTCTGTGTCGTTGACGCCCGGCCATGTGTCGTACTCGTTCTCAGGCTGGAGCATAATGACGGGGCCTCCGTTTGTGATTTGGGCATCGGCGATTAGCTTTCCTACCGTGGCAGCATAGAGCTCTGTTGTGTCGACGAATTCAGGGTCGTCGCCACGGAGAGGCGCCTTGATTCGCGCCGTCCAACCTGGATACCCTCCCATCGCCGTCTCCGCGTTTATGTACGGCCCTGGTCGGGCGATGAGATAGATGCCGGCTTCTGCCGCTGCTCTAAAGAATTCTTCCAGCGCGAAAACCCCGTCGAACCGCACCTTTCCTTGAGTTCCTTCCACTAATCCCCAGTACGTATAGAACGACTGTAGCGACGAACACTGGTAAGTTAACTGTCCCTGCAAGAAATAAATAACGTCTGGGGGGGAATAGTTTTGGCGTTCTTTACGTGTCTCTCGCATCGATGGGATAAACATACCACGGCATTGAACCCTAAGGCCTTGATCTTCTGGAAGACATCAAGCCATAGACCTGGACTCGGGAGTCGCCAGGGATGGAACTCGCCGGAGAATATAAACATGCGCTCGCCGCGGATAGAGACTGAATACTTGTCCCATGTTACCAGTTTTTTTATATCTCTAGATCCCACTTCAACATAAGTATCATGGTGTGGTGGGCTCCGACCATCCACCACCCACGAGGAACAGAGAAGGTATGACAAAAGGACTGAAGTTACTAACATCTTCAGGGCGGGCAGGAAAAACAAAAGGGGGAGTCAGAAGCTTCAGCTACCAACAACAGCTACCAAAACTTAGTAGTTGATGTTTCCTGCGAAGAGGAATACAGAGCAAAGCAAAGAAGCCACATAAAAACCTCGGCGATCGAGTCACCGCAAACAAACAATAAACGGATCCATGAATGCGGACCGACAAGTCTAACCCCAATCCTTACGAAAGATGATTATACCGAGCTGTGGGGAAGCCAATGGCTAAGGTTGGAGTATCCAAGGATCTATGCCCGTTTTCCCCAACTTCTTCCCCCAAGGAACCAGATCACGGTGTGACATAGATCTGAGGGGAGGCGTGCGGGGGAAACATGATACATGCAATCATGTAATTGGTGTAAAATATCACAATCCCGGAGCATTAGTAGTATACTCCATGTCACCCCGAGATTCTATAGAGTTAGCTCGAGAGCCGTGATCCGCTCCCGGCTATAGATGTCGGAATAACCGTCATGGACGGCACCTATCGGATATGGGACATCGTTGCGGAGCAGGCCACAATTTAGCTACCCAGTAGGTAGTAAATCGAATAAACGTTAGGCTAGAGTGTTTACCGAGGTGAAGACAGCCGGTTATTATCAATAAGCTGGCCAACGTCTAGTGAAACCACGAATCAGATCAGAGATGGCGACCGAATTAACAGAGTCAGAAGGGTAGGGCATTCTTAACATTGCATGTTTCCGAACGCAATCAAAATAAGATAGGGAGGCATGCTACTAAATATATACAGGATGTGCTGACAGCCTTCAGTCCTGATACGGGAGAACAGGCCTGCATTCCGGTGTTGTCACGGATGCGGCCGCATCCGGACCTCACTCTTCCTGCCCCGATACTCGACCATGACTTCTGCATGGCGGTGGAGTTGAACCCCGAGATATCCATCGGTACCGTACCAACCGGGGGCACGAGAAACTGGATATCGTTTTCTGGGGGGATCGTGTGCAGGCACCCGGGACTCTGGATCTGTGCTAGTACGCAAGCAAGCAAGCAAGCAAGAAGCTGGACTTACCACGGAAGGGACTGGCTGAGGAGTTCGCTTTTATAGCCCGGGGGGGGGGGGGGGGGGGGGGGGGGGGCAGGATTCGCAGATTGTCCAGCCCGGGAGCATGGAGACTAGTCTATGTATCCTCCTAAAATACCAGCGACGAAGAGCTGGCGTTGTGAGGGAGTGAGACCCGCTCCTCGTCGTTAGGGGACCGACGGAACTTTAAGGGCTTAGGGTAGGATAAAGATAGCTTAGGTAATCCCGTTTCCGTGAGAAAGGCATCCGCACGCGTGGGTTCAAGACGGGTCCGAGTGGACGTTCCTGCAAGAAGCAGACTTACAAGTTCGGACTCTTCGTCTCCATAGATGGGCGATAGGTAGTCGCTAACTCGGAGATGCTGAGCCGCGAAATGGGGGTGGGGAGGGGAGGGGAGCGGGATGGGAAAGGGGTTGGAGGTCGTGTATGAGCAGGCTTACTAGGTAATCTCAGGTTCACGGAGAAGAAAGGCTCGTTTAAAGGTCTGATTTGTTAGGCAGAGCATACCGTGGGGATTAGTTCGGATGGAAGGGGGAAACGACTTGTTTTCGTATTCGTTAAACTGTGTATACCTACCTACCTATCTATCTATATATCGGGGACTCTACACAATATCTATGTACATCAATACCGCGGAGAGCTTAGGACTCGTAGATAGACCGCTGTGTAGGAAGGAAGGAAATGACACCTCCCCCGCCCCGGCGCCATCGCATAGCGAGCCTATTGTACTGTGTGTAGTAGGGCAATAGGTTCACTCATCACCACCACTCATCGCGCGGTCGAAGACCCTTCCCCAAAGGGGCTCGGGGCTCATGAGTCTTGCTTGCTCCCCTTGCGCATCCGCGTCCCTTCCTCCTATATCTGATTTACCCGTGTACCTAGCGGTGTCTAACTCCTCCTCCTCATCATCATAGATAGCGCTCTCTTCAACTTTGCAGCAGCAGATGTACTTAGTCTTGCCTTCGCGGGCCAGCCCCTGGAACACCATGAGCTGGTCTGGTCCTGGAGGCACGTACTCGTCCACAACACTACCACCCAACCTCTGCTGCTGCTGCGGTGTCTTGCCTCCCCTCCCCCCCTGGTGTCCTCAACTCGAAGCCGCACATCGAGAGGTAAGGTCGCGCGCAAACCAGCCAGCCAGCATAACCCGTGTCCGCCTCCGCCGCCCGGCGCCAACACGCAGCCGGGGTTCGGGGATCATGGCCTGGAAGGTGGAGTGACCGGCGCCGGTACCCGCGCGCCATCTCTCGATCTTGCGGGTGGCAGCGGCGAGAACAAGAGAGAGAGAGAGTACCGAACTCCTAGGCCGTCGACTTGGTGGACTGAGCTAGCCACTCCATGGCTGCGCTTTCGATGCTACGAAGGGGGCGTGTGTGTGTTATCGCTAGGAGGGCGATTTCTTTTTTTCTTCTGTGTTTGCTGGGTAGGGTTTCCTTTCGGTGTCTAGGCGATGGGTGGTTGTTGTTGTCGGCTTTCATCATCTGTCTAACCCGGGCATTCTCACTTGATCCTTTCTTGCGTATCTTCACCCCCTGACGTTGACTATGCGAATAGGCGTCAACGTGACGGCCGCCAATGCGCAGGCGAGTCTTCACGGGCTGGCCTGCTCCCTCTCTCCCACCTGGCCGTCGATCTGCAGCGGTTTGGGAGACACCATATCTGACTGACTGACTGGCTTTGACTCAGTTCTGGCTGTGATGTGACTGCCCGACCGGTCGAATAGGTCTTCTGCGTGGACGATCTCCTTAAGCCCGTCGGGATGGCCGTAAAGGGGGCTTATTGAGCGTTGAAAAGGAGCAAGCTGAGTGGCTTTGTTTGTGCCCTTTTCGGATGTGATATTATATCCCCGAGAAAAGCTGAGCAGATAGGACGTCCGCAGATGACCCCCCTGCCAATAAGATATCAGGTACCATATGCCGATGGCTGACAGCTACGCCCGCATCACATTGGTCGTTTGTCCATAGTGTGAGAAGGCAAATCCCGGACACTAGCTCAAGCGCAAGGCATGGATGCCGCTGAGCCTAACCCCTTTGCTTCGTCTCAACCTGCATACTACAGTTATCTTGGCCGAAGTAGGAGTTATCTTCTTTGCTCATTTGGTATCTATAGATAATTGCCCAGTTTGATATACATAGATTATCACCAAAATATCCATATAGAGAATAAAGGGGCGTTCTACCTACATATCCTACAACCAATTAGGACTGACTACTCTAACATCAACTTGGAGTTCCACGCGCCTATGATTTCCTTGCCATGCAGCTTTTAAGATAATGTTTAATGAGAAACTACCTAGGTACTATCTTGAAACCAGACATATCGATCATACGTATAGGTCTGTGTGACGATGTGGTTCGATATAAATACGCGGGGGAGTAACATTAGGCCACAAACGGCCGCCTAGGTATAACACGTCACATTTCACATGTCAATTATCTCTTCGTTTCCTCGGGAGTGATGCACACACTGTAAAATAGTATAATATTCTGTATTTCAACTCCTTGATCACTAAGTCTTGGTTCTGTTTCATCGAATGGACAAGGTGAGCGGCAGCCTCTATAATAGAATATACCTACCCTGCTTTTCAATATTCGGAAGCATACATCTTAGATATCTCCTCGTGACTCACATATGCGGCTACCCTTTCTCCCGACTTGACATATTTCTTTTGTTGTGCAACATGATACCTTTTCGTGATGTTGCTATAGACTCACCTGTCCTTCTCTACCTACAGCTACGTGACTATTATTGCCCGCCCTACCGCGTTGGGAGACGGATAATGTTCGATAGGCACGCCATAAGACAAGGCAGGCTGCCTATACTCTTGTGCCTGAAACTGGAATAACCGTACGAAGCGGTATAATAGGCCGTCGTTGTGGGGGTGGTTACTCTGGACCGAGACCTACCTACCTAGTCAAGGCGACGTATCTGAAGCGGCAGAGCGGTAGCTTAGTTGCCTCTCCCGTCTTTGAGCCTCGCCATCTTGCGCAAACGGACTGGGGATCCCGAACGGGCGCCCTAAGTAGTGGTTGGGCTTGTGCATCGATGTCTTATAGAGGGTCGATGCTAGGTATCTCTAGTAGGAGTTGCACACGCATGAGCTCCTTTTTCGGTGAATAATGCTACATTATAACCCATATGGTGGTGATATACGTTGTCTAAGAAGGACATTTAGGACAACCGGGATGGATGACGGCCTCATCGATGTGAGCAAGTTTCTAGCAAGGCCAATTGTAACTTGTAAGTATATGCGGGCCATCTTTCAAGCACGCTGCACAATGATAGTATATCGGCAGGCTCAGCGGCTAGGTTGGGCGTCTTGGCTTGTTCACAGTATTGGAAATCTTCATGTTCACTCATCAGCCCGCATCATCCTCTGTCTTATCTTCTAGTGATCGACCTTTTCTCTCGTGGATATGTGCCCTGCTCCCCGTTCAGGGGTCTAACCTACCTAGTGTAAAAGGCTCTTCTTTATTCCTGTTGCTAGCAACAGCCTTACAGACTGTCCCTCATTTACACTACCTACATTGGCGTGATATAGCTTGTCTGTACTTAGATCATGCAGCCCCTCATTCGGTGCCGCCTGCTATAGGTAGATTGTAGGAACGTATTACATAATTACGGACAGACGTTGTGTTGTCACAACGGAGGAAATAGTGTCAAAGCTAGGTCACGAGTTGAGATTTGTTGGGGTCGCCTGAAGGTACTACATCAACCTCGCGGTTAACAAACGTTTCACCAATAATAACTACCTACTCGAGGTGGTACATTGTCGCCTACGTACCTCGCCAACCGGCTCATGTATCGATCTGTGCAACTAAACAAATATTGGGCGAACTGATGTCAACTGGTAAGGCCAACCAGCGAACTCAGCTTTGAGACAGATAAGCTACACCGAAGGATTGTGCCATCATCCTGCCCTGTCAAGGCGAATTAATATGATGTTAGAAAGGGAGACAGTCACATTTGTGATCATAGCGCGGATTTTCATCTACCTACCATAGGGTAAATCTTGTTTTTGTTCTGCGCCACTCTACCTTGGTCTTAGGTACTCCCCCCTGAGACCACGTGTTTGTAGTAATTATATGCGAGTATCACATAGGTAGTACAGAGAGAGGTATCTCATATATAATGTGATAAACGGACGACTGCCGGTAGAAGATATCGTAGAAAACATCCCTGAAGAATATCTTCGATCACACGATTCGTATTATTATTACTATTGGCTGAATATACATCATATGAAACATTGTACAAGCATGCATTAGCTACGGAAAACCGGTTCTTGGTCAAGGACCAAGATTATGCAAAACAAATTATTTTTGAGTAAAGACCTGGGGAGGGGGGAGGGTGTGATGCTCTGTGAATTCCTGGCATGTCGTCTTCGTCATCCCTAGGTACCTATGTGATCCTTGAAACCAAGGTGATCGACGATGGATATGGCCTATAGGGCTGATGGAAAGGATACCTACGTTTATCACAACGTTGTAAAATGCCCAATCACATCCTAGCTAATACCATAGAAACATATTCAGGATCCCGGCAATAACAAACTGCCTAGGTATATGTTATTGCCAAAGCCACGAGTTCCATGGGGGGGAAGCATCAAAGTTCCTCTGATAAACTCCATTCCTAAGCACGCATAACGGCGAAGGGGGGGGGCGAGCAGGTTCAAATACATACTCGGTGAGAGAACATGATATGTAAAGCATCAATAAAATAACCTACACTAATCTTACTAATAAGATATGACCCACGCTCACCTAGGTAAAACCAGGTTTAGATTTAAGCCATAGAAATCCCGGTCCTAAGCACATCCTCGGCAACAAGGCAATAAGGGTACCATGTCCATACTTTAATCTGACAATATCATACCTATAGCAAAGAATTGACCCCCATCCCTTATAGTATCAGAGCAAGGTAAGTAGGTAGTGTGTAGAGAAATAACAAATACCTAGCCGAGCTCGGCAAATGTTGGGGAGTTTGATTCTACCACTACCTACACCACCAAGACAAGCAAAGGCCAACATTTGATCATAGCCACTTTTGGAAAGAAAAAAAAAGGTGGTCTATGGACGCTAGGCCGGCTGATAGGCACATACCGGTAGTACATAGGTATATGGAGACGACCACATTCAAGACTAACCAGGTTATCCCTTCTTCGTTAGTGAGAAAAAAAGGGCTTGGGGGATGTTATTTTTTATTTATCACTACTACCTAGGTACCTATTTTTTTCCCCCTTGGTAGCGGGACGCGCTTGACTTGATGCTTCCAGACCTCAAACTATCGAGCCCTCTCGACGCATAACAACGCATTGCACACGCACGCACGCGTCCTGGCCTGTGTGGTTTGTTGCTGGGAAGATGACATTCTTCGGACATAAAATCAACTAACCTACCTACCTACCGGTAGTGTATACTGTGCCTCACAACACACAAACCACCCCCTGGTCCCTGGTCCCCCTGTCTGTCTATCTGTCTGTCTTGCTTGAGCTTGTTTCCTGGTAACTTCTGTTGTTGCTTCTTCGGTATCTCTAACCTAACCTAACCTAGGTAGGTAGATGTTCCACGTCTTATGTAGGTTAGAAACTTCCATCCATTCTCTCGCAGTAGGTCGGCCCGCTACCTAGGTACCAACCACACGGTATGTAGCATAGCGTACCTAGGTAGGTATGTAGTCAGCATAGTGTGTTGGTAGGTGCATATATCTGTTAGTACCTAAAGGGGGCAAAAAAAGAGAATCCACATGTCCTTACGCTAATAAAATACCCGGGATCAAGGTCCTTAAACTGGGGGAAGAAGGTTTTTTTTTTGAAAGGCAACCAGATTGTGGATTTTTTTTTCTTCTTCTTCTCCCCTTTCCTTCTTCACCGATGGTTTTTTTGGGGAAGGGGGCCGTTCTAGATCTCTCGAAAGTCTCGTTTCTTGTCCACTCTTCTGAACGAGCCGAGAGCGCAAGCCGGTCCACTTTCAAGAAGCCAAACAACAATAACAACAACAGTGTAGGTAGGTTAGTAAAGTGTACCTACCTAGGTAGGTAGTTAGTCCTGTAGCTTATGACACGTGGGTTTTGCCTTATTTTCCTTTCCCCCTCCTCCCTAGGTATCTCCCCCTCTCCCCTTTGGCTACCTAGCTTGCTCTACCCCGAGAGGTTTCGCCCGTAACCATGGGGCCCTCCCCGTAGGTAGGCAATTGCCGTGGGTAGCTCGCTTCTCTCCGACATGTAACCTATAGGTAGATCATCATCACCTTGGGGTCATCCGGTTGCATGAGATCGCCTTGTCTTTTTTTTGTCACTCTTTCAGGCCCGATGCAATAGGGTTCCAGCCGGCAGTGATCAACGCCCCTGGATTAAGCACTTGTCAGTTTATAATGCCACTCTTGTTTTTGTATATTGTTATCGTGGAAAATGCCCCCTCCCCCCCATCGGGACCTACCTATCAACACAAGCCTTACCCTCGAGTCGGTGCCCAGCTGACGATGTTCGGGGTCCGTGTCCACGGGCCCGCGTGCCGAGCGAAGCCAAGGGGGTGGAAGCAAGCAAACGAAAACATCAGCTCGGTTCCCCAGTCCCGGCGAGGCGTACCCAATCCTACCAACAACCTAGGTAGGTAGTTCAAGCACCAATGGCTGTGCGAGTGATCTGCGCCCTGAAGTTTGGCCTTTGTCTTAAAGACTCCTTCCTTCCATTCCTTCCATTCCTTAGATCTCCGTAAGAGGTCTTTCACTGCCTCGCTGACAAAAGTCCTACGAATTCCTTCCGCTGAGGCCTTCGTGGATGCCTTTTTCTTCGTCATGTTTTGTCATCCTCTTTCTTTCAGCCGTAGGAACGTAAGGGCGGGCATCATCTCATCACCAAGCAATTCCCACTCCCTCCCTCCCCTCTTCTCCCCAAAGACAAGTGCCGTTAGGGCTTGCTTGCATAGAGAATTCCACACCGAGACTTGTGTCTTAGAGGTTATTTTGGGGACTGGGAACACGTAGAGGAAGGTAACGTGGACAAGGTCGGATAAAGGTCGAGGTTAAGAAAAAGGAAAGGCAAGCTTGTCTGTGGCACCGTAATATTCGATGGCCCATCTTGTAATTAGTCCTTGCATCGTGTTGTCTTGTAGATGTCCATCCTGTTTGTTGTGTACAAGGCATTCTTCCAACCTAGGTTGTTGGAGTTGCCTTTGTTCAACGTTGCTTTTCGTGGCCTAATTTCTCTGTTGTTCAGGGCGCCTAAAACATCATGTCAACAATACAGCATTAACTAGGTCTCAATGGGGGGCGGGCTGGTTGGCTGGCTGAGAGGCCGTCAACAAACAATAGTTCACTGGCTTCAGGTATGAAGTTCTGGTCTCGCTCCAAGTTAAGAGGTGGTTATGGGGTATTGAGTGAGATGAGTTACATAGGTAATTAACTCTATAGTAGTTAGCTTGAGATTGATACATAGTAGCTGAAATGTCTTGATGGGGTTTAACTGGGAACTATCAGTAGAACTAGATCGAGACTCCAATTACCCCCATCCCCCCCAACCTACAGTAACTCTGACCCCCAGTTAACTGTCCAAGGTTATGTGGTTGTTCAATGTCACTTAAACTATTCCATTTGCATATATTGAGTGTGATATCGACTTCTTTTGGGCAGCTTTTCCGTGTGGCCCACTTCACAATTCGAGATTATTCCATTGGGCTATGTACGCCCCAACGCTAGCATTGATATGAGGCAAATCAACAGGTCGCGCCCACAACCAACATCAAAACCGCCGCACTAGAGACTTAACCAACTAAGTATCTGACTTTAGAAGAGGCTCACATACAAAGCTGTCCTGCGAGCTCAAGGCATACATCGATACCTTGCGTTGTGGAACGCAAAAAAGCACTTAACTTGGGAATTCCATCCCACATCCCCCCCCCCCCCCCCCCCTGCCCTTAACTATACACAGTATGTTATGGATGTAGCTTTTCAGGCATGAATATCGCTGCAGGGGTTTCAGCAAGATAGATTGATGTCTTGCATAGAAGGCGACCCAAATTTCTGCATGACAGCTCGGAGGTAGTAATACCATGCAGGAGACCTGACAGCTGGTAGCTGTAACTTATACTCAATCGGCCCTTGCCTAATATGTCCTATGGTCTGATATGTGACTTGGCAACTACCTAGCATGGCTTATGTATAACTTACTACAACGCCCGCCTGTTACTTCAGCTTTGTTCCAGAAGCAGGGCGAACGTAGGTTGCCTTGTTTTAGACGAATCGCTTCACGGAATGTATACGCACTGCCTAGGTAAGTAGGCTTTGATTGATACTATAGGGCTTATATCCACGTAGCATCGTCCAACTAGATAGACAGTTTAATGGTTTACAATGCCTGCTTGCGCAACCCTGGCGCGTGGCATCAAGGCTCTCACGTATCATTGAAACCTGAGCTGTCCGAGACTTTGGCAGGCTACTAAGTAAGTACTTACCACGAGATCCTAGGATATTGGTACCTGTTGCAGGCGGCAAGGGGAAGAAGAATGGACACCCGACTGGACGACCTGACGGGCTTTTGGATTTCCAATTCTAGAACCCACGGGATGCTCCCCAGCTGAAAAGGGCCCATAGTGCACAAAATAATAAAATGTAACGGTCGAGATAGGCACAAGCATCTCTCGTACGTCTCTGGGGGGAGGAGAAGCTCGAATCACATTTGTCGATGTCGAAGTTTTAAGCACACCGAGGACTTCCACTGGGGGCACTGCTATAGGGAAAGCCTCTTGGATAATTCGAGGCAAAAAAGGAAAGAAAAAAAGGCCGTATGGAATGGCACCTGCATATTGCCTTGTTTTCATTCTATAAGACACGTCGAAGGTATACCCATGGAAGCAAATACTTAGGTAGTTTAGCAGGTAATAGGTTGTTAAAATTCGCCCACCGAGCTTCCTAGGCGACGAATTACCGCGAGTACCCGTTCCGATTTTTTTCTTTTTCTTTTTCTTTTTTGGGGGGAGCCAACGAGGTTTCAGTATGAATGGCTGTCACGGCGATCTTTCCCCCGGGCTATCTCAACGACCCATGGTTATGAGACGACGTCTTAGCTCCCGGCCGATCTTACGCAGGTGCCGTCCCATGGTACTCGAATCGCATGACGCTTCTGCTGTCCTACGTAACGTAGGTAGGTATTCGTCTTTGCCGGCCGAATCGTGTTCCAAGTCTCGGCTGGAGGAGGATATCAGATGTGATACAGTTAGTCGGGTATATTGGCTCTCCAATCACCACTAGGTAAATTGCTTCGCTGCCCATTATTGTCCGCCTCTCGCCCCCCTTTTGTGGTAGATACTTAGGCTGCGATACATGTGCTAGACTTGGGAGATGTTACTCATATTCCGTGTAAGGATGCCTTCAGGATGGGAAAGGGAAGATAGAAAGAAAAAGAATTCACATTGGGCTCCGGCTTCGATTATATAGGCCTCATAAGGCAAACAGAGCAGCCAACAACGTCTGAAACGGAAATACCGATAAGACTGTGTGATCCGGCACGTCAGATAGCCGAGGAATGTATTACATTTAGAACTACCTAGTGCATACCTGCTTGAGTGGTTTCCTTGTTAGTCAACAGAAGAGGTTGTGGTAATGTATAAACAAAAGACGACGTCATAACTTTTATCTATGATTCAGAATCACGACCATGAACCTATTCGTTGTGTACTTAAAAGCTATCCATATCGACATAATTCTTCTAAATTCCTTTATATGTTAATCAACGAGAACCGCCACAGATGTATTCCCAGATGGATTTCGTGTATATACCCACTTATCCGTATTATCAAGCGAGCATCCATGTATCAACACGGTAGATATCAGGTGGTACCCATAGCAAATGGATAATCTTAGACCTGGTTTCTGCCTAACCGTTTTCTTGTTTACTCATATACCGGATATGTCTCACGATACATAGGTATATATACATATATATATTGTACATATTAGATGCTCAGGGAGAGAGAGCCTTGCCATAGCCTTCTTCCCATCTTCTCTCCTCCTTTTTCACATGTAAACAGGCTCTAAGTCTTGGTTGTATTCAAAGTGAGCATCTAGACAAGTCGCTTCTAAGCCTCGACCTGTCTATGAACAAGAACTAGAATATGCGTGTCATCTTTTCATCATGTTGTGGTATGCTATGTGTCATATTTGTGTAATAGATGTTATGTACCTATATACGAGGAATTCCTAATACATTGGTCTCATGACTAGCTATGATAAGGCCATGTGATTGGGCAGATGGCTAAATTTCCGGAGATATTGTAACCGGGACCATAGATCTTGAGTTATATTGCTTCTTTGCCGGAGGTAGCAACCTAGCGGCTGATGAACTTGGAAAGGCTAGATTTTTATGTAGGTATAATCTCGGCCGAGTAGCTGCCGAGAAGGGTGAGAAGGTAGAAGGGACTGTCTAATGGATAGCCTTGTTAACTCCGTCTTTGGGAAAAGGCTACCATATTGGGCCCTCGCACGGTATGTGTAGCCTGTCTCGGTATTGCTCGCACAAATCTAGTAATAATGTCGTATAATTGCCGCTTTAAGCGTTCTTCTCGACCGTGGAGAGCTAGAATGTGACCATATTTCTAGCCGTACTGCACAAGGCTATGAACCCTATGGTGGTCTATCTCGAAGTTGAAAATTGATGGCGAGCCTCCTTTTTCTTGATCAACGCCTGGGAGAATCATAGACGCGGTGTTGGACAATCCACACTTCTATGAAGGGTACACTGCTTATTTTTGCGGCTATGCACTTCCATGTGGCAGTCCAACACGCTCCTATGGTTGGACAGGGACCCATGTGATGATAAAATGATGGAATTTCTTTTGGAGAGGCGAAGTGCCTAGGCACCGACGTTTGAATCATCCCGCGTATGGGTCTCCTTCCCCTTCGACACTTCAGAACCGAGTCTCGGTGACATAACTCGATCTCGTCTCTTTGAACCATATCAAGTGGAAGGGAAACTTCGTTGTGACGCTAGCGGATCATCTTTGCGTGAACCAAGATTTCTGTCCTCCGGGCCGAATAGCTCATATATTAGTCGTTAAACCTAGCTAGGGACATGCGGTACTCGCTTCCTTCAAACCCTCGGTGAGCATATATCGAAGCTCAGTGTCGCCTAGGAAGAGGATATGAGCATCTATTACACTATCCAGGGGCAACCAAGATTATTTTACAACCAACCATTGTCCTGTCCGGGAAACTTATTCACCGCTTCGTATATGTGGCAATAAGAAGACTTTGTATACCGTACTATGTCCAAGTAGTAAGGTGGGAAGATAGCCTATAGTTCAGGCAGCCCCGTGCGAGCATAGAGGAAAAGGTGTGGCTAGTATCTTTCACCACTCATGTCGAATACGTAAAATATCGCGAGGACAGCCTACTAAGCTCGGAAGAGCGAGCTACAGTACAGCATGCAGTGGCGTAAATTATTTTCTCTTTCTATTTATTGGCTAAGTCTTGATTTCAAGAAGACTATAGATATGCTTCATAATCAATTCTGATGACTCGATTAGCGTGGCGCAAAAACGACGTGTGGCGAAATAGGAGCAATGAATAGGGGCTGGTGCTGCCTAATAATAAGAGGGCGAAAAAAAACCCTTAACTTCTTGCCATGTTTCTTATCCGAAAGTTCCAGCATACCAGCTTCGAAAAAGAGCTATGTGGCGGATAAAGGAAAAAAAAAACCCCCCCTAAGATCAATTGCATCATGCAACCTTCGGAGGCTCCCGAGTTGCGGAAGAAACCGCACTTCCAACCCATCACATATGAGCTGAAAAGGCGTGTCGTGCCATTGCCCGAGGAGAAATTAAAAGCAGAAAGGCCTCCGACTCTGTAATTAAGGTAGCTCTAGCTCCTCAATGCTTCATCGGTAACGTGTCTATAACCACGGAAACGCAACGCTGAATGTTCTTGAGAGACAGGGTCAGCTGACAATCGGGATATGGTGATAGAAACAGAGTTACCGAGCTGGATACCGACGTCGTAAAGGAAATCAATTGCCGAATTGTTCTCCATGGGCACGGTGGTGAGATCAAAGTCCATGGGATGGATGGATGGATGAGAGCAACCTTCATCCCGGCGCATCCATCGAAGTTCTTTTAAATATTACTAGGTGCTATATATTCCAGTCATATACTGTCCTGTAGCAGCTGAGCTGCGGAGTAGGTAGGCTCTTGTGTCCCCATCGTACGCAGGGCATGGCTCTGTTCTGGTCTGGTCAGGTGTGGTCAGGTGCCTTCGTGAGGTCTATAATGCCTGGTGGCTGAGGTGTCGGGCATACCGGCGGGTTTGGCATGGACACAGTACCTGTCGATTGCGCTGTGATGACGACGATATATATGATATTTATAGCGGAGAGAAGAACACTACTCTTAGGAAGCAAAAGAGGGAAGAAAAATACAGCGGCAGAATAGAAGGAAGAAAGAAGGAATGGAACCTTGGAAGGTTAGATAGGTCCACTATTTACCCAGATTACATAGGTAGGTAGATGAATGGAGGTAGGTTCGATGCGTAGGTAAACGGTTTGTGCGGCTCTTCATTACTTACCGCAGCTTCCCATCATCTACCTACCTACTGCACCTACTACGGTAGACCCACTTTACATACATCGTCCTCCTAAGTGCTACTGAGGTACCTAGGTAGGTACTACCTACATATGTAACTCCTACTAACTTTTATGCCTATAATGTAGGCATGTATATACTTTCCAAGTTGTCTCAGCTTACCTAGTGGCTTCCATACGAAGGACATGACTTACGTCTCCTTGCTTATTTCATCTTTCTTACTCTCTCAGCACACAACCTACTTACCTATCTACATCAATAGCCTATTCATACTTCAAACTTGATCCCCGATCTGCTGCCCGTTTCCCTATCTTACCTGATATGTAATCCCTTCTTACCTATGTACCTGACTGATCCTACTTACCTGCAGCAAGGATTTCGGTCAAATGATACCTGGACCATTTCCATAAATTGGCCCCGGCGCGCGTCATGGTGTCTGAGTGAGATATCCGACGGGCCTGTTTCTAGGGATACATGATAGCCCTTTTTTCGGTGTGATTTTTGCCTTCTTTTTTATTTATCGTTATTGTTGTTTACACTTAGGCTCTACACTGGTCAAAGTTCCAGATGGCCAATCCGTCGTAGTCATACTACCTACAAAATAGGACTTGGATCTATTCCAAGATTGCATGCAACTCACAGGAATAAGGAGGCTGCGAATATGAACACGACGAGTCTAAGCTGAGTCGTAGCCTGGTTGATGCAAGCAACTGAAACCTACCTAGCACAGGGCTTCATCCTATATATTGCCGTACCGAATTGTCCTTTGCCCGATTCAGCGTGGGTCGACTCCTGCGGGCTATCGTTGCCGCCGCCGCCGCTGCCGCCTCCCCCGCACGGCTGTCTGGTCTGTCGCGCTCTCGAAAAGCTGCCGGTGTCGTGGGATACGAGGAAAACCGAGATAGGAGGACATTGGAAGGGTCGCGACTGGGGCTGGAATTCAACAGAATTCCTTGTCGGGTGGAAAGAGAGGAGGACATGGAAGTAAGGGGGACGGTGGTAAATTCGTGTGTTTTCAGGGAACCATGTATTCGTGAAATCGTGAAATCGAAGACGTTAGCAACTCGGCAGAGAAGGGGAAGTGTGTTGGAAGAGTTGCGATGGGTGGGAGAGAAGGAAGGTTGCACTTGCTTGCGGCTCTTAACTTTCAGGCGAACCAGGCGAACCAGGCAACTACTAATGGATGAGATGTAGGTACTTACGCTAAGATACGTACATGTAACTATGTCCACAGTGGGGCGTATGTCCAAAATATGGGTACCTGGCTTAAATCTCTATATAGGTACTGGTGCAAGCAAGCCTTGATTGGACGCGCCCCCCAAGGCTGGGGACAAGGGAAAACACATTTAATACCTGCTTGTGCTGGCTTCAAGTTCGTAGGTAGGTCTTGAACATATGTTTGATCCAAACCGTCTTTCCAGTTAATCTTTAAAGAGATAAGCTGCTGGCCTAATAATTGGAAACATTCCCTATTTTTATTCTTGTTGATTATTTTGGCACTGCAAAGGTCAGTGAATCCAACAAGTACAAACCAGTACACCAACCAAGTACACCAAGTACACCAAGTACAGCAAATACCCTGAGGACCGCCTAAAAGTCTAGCCTGTACCCCACCACCAGCCAGCCAACCACAAGCGCTCTCTACCTCTATACCACCTTCCCTCTGTCTACGATCTGGTCTGTGATGTCACAAAGAGACACCAGCGTGAGTGCTATCTGTCTTCTCCTTCCGCAGATGACCCCTCGATGACTAACCAGATACATCAACTCCGGTCCATTAGGTGTAACTGAAATAAATACAATCCTGCGCTATCCTGCTCCTGCAACTCTCACTAAACCTTTGCCCTCCTGTCTGCACCCACAAGCTTGGACAGCTACACTCGACCCCGCGGCCAGCAAACGACGTCATATTGAAAGTACTTCGACCAGGTCTATATATGAAGCCATGCCTGGCGAGAGGGCCAACCCAAATATAGCCTCCTCTTTCACCAACTATCTACGTAGAAACGCGCAAGTAAGATGCGCTCCATGTGGAATTCTTCTGCCCGACAGCGACGAACGTCTACGCAACCACCTAGAAACCAACCATCCGGACTTATGGGCAAGCAAAAAGGACAGCCCTACACTTTTACAGGATTTTAGAAAAGGAATGTGAGTAGTCCCCTGTGTCACTCTAGTACTGGATAATCCCGGGGAGCTAACGAGACGCAAACAGAATCCCAATACCCGGTTCGCCACCAGAGGGCCGTGACATATTAGCATCTAATCCAGCTACGAATTCTGGAGGTCCACCGATCGAGTGTACCGGAGTTGGCCACCACGACTTGAGGCCGGATAGGGGGCGTAGGTCTACTGTCCCGACCACACAAGCTCGCTCAAAGTCGGAAAGCCCGCGTAGGAAATTACTAGGGAAACAGGCACAGCATGATCCCGACCCTGACTTCAATAGATCTCCCTTGCCTGGCCGTAAGCTGTGGAGTCCCGATAATACTTCTTCACCCAAGAATATAAAAAACCAGAAAGCGCAGCATGAAGAGGTATTTAGCGAGGCAAGTTCAGGAGAAATGATCAAACAGCCCGAAACCCGCCCTATAAGTCAGGAGCAGCTTGTCGCTGAAGTGAAGGGAATTTATGCTGGCCTCGTTATGGTCGAATCTAAGTGCATAGAGGTCGACAACGCACAGTCGTCTCAGAGTGATACCAATTTAAACAATGACCAGTGGCAGGCCCTCATAGCCTTGCACCGAACTCTCCTTCACGAACATCACGACTTCTTTCTTGCTTCTCAGCACCCGTCGGCAAGCCCAGCACTGCGGAGGCTGGCTTCCAAGTACGCCATGCCGGCCAGGATGTGGCGTCACGGCATACACTCTTTCCTCGAGCTATTGCGCCATCGTCTCCCAGCGTCCTTGGAACATATGCTAACCTTTATTTACCTTGCCTACTCCATGATGGCTCTACTATATGAGACGGTGCCGACATTTGAAGATACGTGGATCGAGTGTTTGGGGGACTTGGGAAGATACAGGTTTGCCTCGAATCCAACCACTACCAATAAGTGCTGGACGCTGATTTTTCCAGGATGGCCATTGAAGATGACGATATCAGGGACCGAGAGGTGTGGACCTCGGTCTCAAGACACTGGTACTCTAAAGCGTCTGATAAGGCTCCCAATACAGGTCGGCTATACCACCATCTGGCTATTCTCGCGAGACCCAATGCCCCCCAGCAACTTTTCTATTACGCCAAGTCCCTGTGTGTCCCCCTCCCGTTTGCCTCGGCGAGAGAGTCTGTCATGACCCTCTTCGACCCAATCATAAGCGGAAACATCAGTCATACTTCGCGAATGATCCCCATCGATGTGGCATTTGTCAAGGCGCATGGTATTATGTTTAGCAAAAAGTCGGAAGCCGAGTTCGATGCCGTAGTTGACGAATTCCTCAACATGCTGGACAATCATATCAGCCGCACAACCAGGAGGTGGATGGAATCTGGGTATTACGTTGGGATCGCCAACTGCTGTGCACTTTTGTCTTACGGGCAAGAAGAAAATGTTATTATGAGAGCCATCCGCCCTCAACGCGCAGACGGAGCAGCTGAAAAGACAGGTTCTGGAGAGCTCCAAGGCCAAAACCCCAGCAAGGATATGGAACGGGCCCTTCGCCTTACCCTGGGCACATATGATGTTGTGCTGCACAGGCTAGGGGACCCGAACATCCTTCCTTTTGTTCATGTCATCTTGGTCTTCGTCTACCACCTAACTCGATTCCCCAGCGCGATGGCACACGTGGAGAAGACGTTTCCGTGGAAGTTACTTTCTCTTCTGCTAAACTCGCTTCTCTTGTCTTACAGGAACCACGCTCGTATTCTCGGGAATGCATTCCCCCGAGAGAAAGAGAACCTACCGCCACGGCCGTTGCCGGAAGACTTCGCGATGAAGGGCCTTCTATGGGTCGAGCATTACTTCCCGGAGGACTGGTTCGCCAATTCTAAGGTTGATGACGACGAGAAGTATTTCGAGGTGCCGTCGATGACCGATGAACGGAAAGAGAGGATCTTATGGCTTGGGTGTCGTATTGCTGAGTCCGGAAAGTGGCTTGCCTATGACCAGAGCGTGCACCAGTTTGGCGTAATATCGACCTACGACGAGAAGCTAGATGACATTGCTAGGGACGCTGATATGACGGGAGTCGCCGAGTCTACCAGTTCTACGCCTCGCTCCCCTGCTTATACGCCAACAAGTAGTGAGAGCATGACGGATCCATGGACATCGGATAAAGATGATCTAATGACGGATCTATAATAAATTGATAGCCCCCAAGGTCTCGCTCTGGCCATGTTCTACGTACTCTACTATCTACGTATCTCCACATGAACGAATGGCAGTTAATACAGTAGTTGAGACTACCGAGGTGCTAGCTTCACTATCACTGCCTAGGAACAACCACTATGATACGGCCAGACTGCCAAATATGATATTATAGGATAATAAAGTACAACGTGATTCGACTTTGAAAACATGGGTCCTGGTGGTCAGTTGATTTTCTTTACATCAACACCTTATCGTTCTCTCCTTGTTCATACGCTTACTCTGTTGAAGGCCACCATCAGTACTTCGGGTATAGCATCTGTCAAAAGCATAGATATACCATTTCAGTCAAAAGAAGTCGGGGGAAACAAGAGCCAGCAAGCCCCCTCCCCCCCCCCTCCTCTACTGGGCCGCATCCTTCCCAATCTGTCAATAAAGCATGAAGAAATGCCACCTTGAGCGAATATCGCTTGTGCGACCGCCGTTTGCGGATTCTCAGATCGAACCCCCTGCGAAAAAAAAAGAAGGCAATCCGTTCTATTAGGCAGCCACCGGTCTTACTCTGATTAAAGTCCGTTAAGGACGCAGGCGGGCTCTTTTACTTTTTGCGTCCTGGCAGTGAAACATAGATCATGTGTCTTCCTGTCAGCGCATTGCCAGATGACGAGAAATTTACTGGGAAAATGGGAAAGGCATAATCGTCGCCTTCTTTTTTTCTCGGTGAAGGTCGCTCTTATTCCTACCTTACTTACGCGAGCACGGTGAAGCTTTCAATGCATGACCGATTTCGGACGCAAGCCTCAAGCCAATTTGATTAGAATAAGCCTGACCGTCCGCGGATCTTATTCTATTCCCATTCCTCCTTCTCTCCTATTCCTTCCTTTCCTTTCCTTTCCCGTCCCGCTTTAGAGCCTGCCTGTATTGCATATACATATTCGGAGTCGGACATACAGCGCATCTTCATTTACGGCCGGGGTGGGGGTGGGGGGAGGCAATAAAAACGGTTCGAGGGAAAAGTGTGTATGATATACATTCAGGGAGCAAAACGTTTAACCATAGATTCTTTGCATTTTAAATTATTCCCCAACTTTCTTTTCGGCGTTGAGGTGTTTTTTTTCCTAAATCAACACGCGCAGATTTTTATAATGGCTATGGCGATGTATGTTAGGTTGCAGACTAAAATAGATTTTTTAATTTACATTAGGTAGAGACCAGAGTAATGTCGCTGTAAAAAAAATATAAAAAAAATAAAAATAAAAAGAAAGAGAGAATATCCAATGGTTTACCTAATTTTTTTCTAAACTTACGCTTAACATAACTACCTAGGTTACCGATTTATCGAGCTATCATGGCTTTCGGGGTGAAAGTGAATGACCCGACGGGAGTGAGCGACCCTAATGGACGTACTAAAACTTACGTTGCAAAAAAGATTGTGCACAACCTAGGTAGTTATATTAAAAAGCATTTATAGTATTTGCTTTATTCAATAACTTTATAATTAAAAAAAGTTAAAAATAATATCAATTATAAAATAAAATATTTTAATTTTACATACTTCAACATATCGAAAGTTTACACCAGAGTAGTTTGATATCCCGAACCACGCCGCATATCATGATCCCCCTCCGCGTGGTAATTTGTAAGACACAAGACCACCCACGTGTAGAGGAGAAAAGGACAATCCCGGGCCCCCTTGCTCGTGCTCATTGTCATGTTACTGATAGCTGCTACCTAGGTAGATAGTAGTACATACATTGCTCATGCGCCTAGGTTTGATCTGACTGATAGGTTTTCTTGGTAGGGCCATGCAGAGTTCGGCTGGGACCTTGGTGGTAGGTTAGGTAGGCTTGGTTAGGTTAGTAGGTAAGCTATGCATGTACCTACTTGGAGATATCTAGGAGGTAGGTAGGTTATGTATTATATGAGTAGAGCATTGTATGTTTTATTTATTGTTTATTTTGAGCAAGAGATGGGAAAGGGAGGGCTTTCGTTTCGGTATCCGTCTACCTGTGTATTGTGCCCGGGACAGCTGCTGGTATAGATCATATATTACCTACCTATGTAAATTGCATGGCATATCATCGTCGATATGGCATAATAAACGGTAACAAAAGAAAAAAACCTTCACCGGCTCGACTTCACCGCTCACCTAGGTTAGACCGGTTAGGCATATATATACATATTTGACCTACCGCTAGAGTTAAAGGGCATTCGTAGGTCGGTAGGGTGGTAGGTACTGGGTAGTACCGCGGCATGCAGTATAAGGTGCAACCCTAGGGTGTTGCAGACTCCCTTTCGCAGGTGGGATTTTTGTGTGTCGACTTACCTACTTACCTAGACATTTACTGCTACACGACCTGGCAGCAGTAATAGGTAATACTACACTACCGGAACTCTTCACACACTCGGCTGATACAATATCATCATAACTTAGCACCTATGAATGCCCCCCCGTATTTTGCTTCTCTCCTTTCCTTGCATTGGCTCCGGGGCAAGTGGGCATAGGCGCATGTTTATGCCCGTGGGAAAATTTCGGCCGGGTGGGGGGGGGGGGGGGGGGGGGGGGGGGGGGGGGGGCGCGAGAACGTCTAGAAGAAAGATGGGAAGAAGATTTGATATAGGTAAGCAATATGCGAAAAGTAGATGCAAACTCTCCTGCAGGCTACGCGGGGGGTAAGGTGGTTGGTTGGTTGGGGGGAGGGAGAGGCTTATACCTCCCTACATACATACATACTGTCAACCTCTCGGTAGATGGTGCCCCCGCCCCGGGTACCTAGCATGCGACGGCCGCATGGCCGAATACCGTACCTGCCCTATCAGAAGCAGGTAGGGCAGTACGAGGCATAGTACGACAAGGGGGGGGCAATGGGGGAGCACGCGATGGCCATATGGACGGATTGGATGCCCACGCCTCGAAAACTAGCGCGGTGATGCGGATTGTATGTATGTATGTATGTAGGTGAGAGATGATCGGCCCCTTACTGAATTTAGGTACTTAACTTAGGCTTAATGGAATACTTAGTTGGTATATATGTAGCCAAGGAGATGGTTATGTAATTAAGTGCTAATATGCGTTATCTGGGTAAAACTGGGTTTTGCCTATTACATACTTAAGTTTAAGAGGGGAGGGAGGGAGGGGGTTGAATGAACTAGGTACTTAGTATCACAGCGATATGGAGGTAAGGTGTATGGCGTTATTGGGTATAGCATCTGACCTTTGCTTGTATCGAAGTCTAAGGTTAATATATTGAACGACGGAGCTCGAAATGCGATTACTAGAGTAGTCGTGTAAGTAAATTGCCCTTCTACCTAGGTATTATATCTCATTCGGATATATATATGTGGAACCCGGTGTTTTGCTTATAACGAGAACGAAAAATAGGGACAAGGAGAAGGCTTAGGATGCCCACAGGTTGAGCTGAGGTAGGAGTCTTAGTTATCGTTGCAGGAAGGCAACTGGAGAACGTGACGCGCTGTTCCATATTTATCCTGCAGGCGAGTCAGCTAGGTGTTCGGCCATAGCAGATTGATGGGATAGAGACTACGATAGGCTTAGTAGGTATCTAAGATAAGGTTATGTATATGCACGCAGAGTGGCACATAAGGAGGTGAGAGACGAAAACGACATCCATATCGTATGCATACATACCTAAAGGGAGCTTATGATGTCCATAACTACGTGCAACTACGACACGTATAATAGGTACCTACATACTAAGCTATGTAAACTGCATATAAGCCGACTTATCGAATCTGCTTACCTAGGTTTAAAACGATATAAGCTAGGTATCATTGCTCCTGCTCCTCAACTACACCAATGTAATACTCCTAACTATTACTCCGATTACTCTGGTCCCTGCGCTATACTCCGTTCTCTAAACGCCAGCCCCTCGAGATTACCTCGGGAAGGGAATGCTAATGCCACCTCAGCTATACATGACATGGAGGTTGCTTAGGCAGGTAATCACCGTTTGCTACCCTACCCCTAGGTATCACTTACCTACGATCCCGGTTGACCGGACCTGCCACACCTCGCAGACTCATGCCCTGTATGCATATAAGAGAGGGTTGTGTAAGTATGTATGTGTGCGTTGGCTGTATATTAGCAACCTAGTCCGGCCGATTGAACATACGTACATAGGCAATGTAGCAGCAGTTGGGCACTTTTTCTCTTGTGAGATGGAGAGAGAGAAAGAGAAGGCGTATCACGAGGAGATGAGTTGGGATTAGGAGAGACCAATGGCGGAGATGTAGGTAGGTCAGTGGGATAAGCCAGTAAGCAGTTTAGTAGTAACCTATCTACCTAGTATACATACATTATACAGAATTGATGCCCGCAGTAGGTAGGTAAGATTCTACGTGGGGGGATGAAGTATTAAAAATATAAAGAAGTGCTCTTCCATATTCCACCACGCCCACGTGCATGTTTCCATATGCGTATAAGACGGAGTTTAGAAAAGAAAGAAAGAAAAAAGCGGGACTCGGGATATGGAATACTAGGTACCTAACCTCAGGCATCTTGCATATTCCAGAAGGTGAAAGAAAGGGGGGAAAACATCGGGTTTTCGGAGCTCTCTAATAACCGTGTGTGCGTGTGTATTGATATGCTTAGAAATTTGTAAAGGCAGTGAGTGTGTAGATAGGTAGAGGTATATTGGTAATCCGGTCGCCCGTACGTAGGTATTTTATGGAGGTTAGTGAGAGTTACAGTATACATTTCTCCAAACATAGGTAGATTTAACGCCGATGGCGCCCCCCCCCCCCCCTTTCCATTTATCCGACCATTTACCTATAGGTAGTATTAACCCCCATTCCCCCCCCTCCCCTTTTCGCACACGACGACATACATTTCAGAGGTAGGCAGAGTAGGTAGGTAAGTATTGCATCAGGACATGGAAAACACAGATCGTGATCCGCTTTCTCTCGGCTAACTACTACCTAACCTACATGCCTCCTAAGACAAGTTAAGTGAGACCTACTGCGGCAGATCGAGTACCGAGCGGATCGGAGAGGATCCTAATCAAATCAGCGCTTTGAATATCGAATTTGAATTTAATGTTTTGCCTTGTAGGCAACCACGAACCCCCCTCCCCCTTCCCCTCCCTCCGATGGAGGAGGCATTTTATTTTCTGATCGATCTTCCCTTCCCGGTCCCCTCTCTTCGGGGGTTTCCTTTCTTTCAGCCCGTACTGTGTGGCTATGATCATGGTGGTATTAAAATACCCTAGGTTAGGTAGGTAGGGATCTTTTTTTTTTTTGCTTTTAGGACAACTTTCGATAGGACAATTCGGAACATTCCAAAGGTTTTCGGGCTTTCGTGCTTTCCAATTGACCAATCAAAACGCTTTTGCTCTTCAGTGGTCCCTTTGGTTCCAATTCTTTTTTTCTTTTCTTTTCAGGGGTGTTGACCTACCTAGCTACATACATACATAATGTTGTCAATTCAAGGTAAGTAGCAGTCCACTTTTCTTACCTACATGTATACAAGTTATCTGTTTGAGATTAGTCTCAAAGTACGAAAAAGTTGGGGGCCTCAAGGGCATTGATTGATGCGAAAGCCAGGGTTTATTTCACTTACTTACTTAGTGATGTAACACAGCACGATTCATACTAGCTTAATGCAATGTCGAGCAGTCTTGGGACACTGCTGACGGGTATCTTACCCTCCTGCATGGGGGGAGGGGGGGGGGATATGTACATAGGTAGGTGCATGCATGCGAATCCCCACCCTTGTACCGAAGATCGGCCGTATTGATGTACGACAATACAGACCTATAGGTAGGTACTAAGTAGTGAATAGGTAGGCATGTGCTGTTAACTACTAACTGCACACCTACACACATAGGTATCTCGTGCCTGCCTTCCCACAATTAGGAAGTAGTAATATACTTAGTAAGTAGTTAGCGAGCTATAATACCAAGCGTTAGCTACTACCCGACGTAAACGCTCTCGGGGGAGGGTCAGCTAGCCTTGGGACCGGGGTGGGCTTTATGTACCAGATTTTGAGTTAAGTCTCACCTTTGTAATAATAAAGCTACCTAGGTACATACTCGGGTTACTTAGGGTACTTTTTAACCTTTCCTACTTACAACCAACTAACCTTAGGAGGAACCTTGGGTCTGATACCTTATGTTATGCATTTGATATACGTAAGTATGTACGTACGTACGTAGGTCAGCATTTATCGGCCCAGGCTGTGCAATACTGTGTTTTTTTTCAGACGTGCACAGCGTCAGGACCGGGAGGCTAGGTACGTGTCCGTCCCCCCGGGGCCGATGCCGTGCCCGAGGGGGCGGGGAGCCGTATGTTTGGGTAAGGGTTCAAAGGGGGCACTAATTCTAATTCCGGGTACGTATGTAGTCGTACAGTAGGTAGGTAGGTACCTCAGGCAGACATACATACCTAAACCTCCCCAATGCTAAGTATACTAAAGTAAGTAGCAAACAGGTTTGTCTGCATACATACCTAAGGTTAGGGCTAAGTATTATACATACATTGTAGCCGCTCTGCCCCGCACTTGTACCTATCTAATTACGGCATCTGTGTACCTCACTTCACCTTGCGTACCTAGTAGGTAAGTAGGTTTTACGTTAAGCTACCCATGTAGCCTAAGTACTAGCCTAAGGCACGTAGAAGGTGATTCATCGATTTCATCACTTGATTCTATGATGTAGCATAGAGAGACCGATCTTAGTACTGCGTTAATATCTACTTAGGTATCTTCTAAGTTTTACCACCAGGGCGGAACGAACCAACGGGGAAGGACGGGAAGGCGTGATCGCTGCCTATTCACCGAAATAGCTTAAGAACTTAGCGCATTAGGTTTAGATATAGGTAGGTACCTAGTAGGTATGTATAGAAGAAAAAAAAGGGGGAAAGACGAAAGATACTAACCTAGGCAACTTGTTTCTTGTCAGCAGCATCGATATGGCGCAATAAAACTATTTACTTGCGTATAACCCACAGCTAGGTATGAATGGCTACTCTCGGTGTAAGTTGAAATGAGGGTGATACTCGCCACGGGCCTGTTGCTACCTGCCTGGAGGGGGGTTTCAATAAGCGCTATTTATCCAGAATATGCAGTGTGTGTATGTGTGTGTGTGCTGAGCCAGGACAAGACAGCTGAAAGAATGAGGTAAAAGTAGGAAGGTAGGGTGGCATCGATGCTCTGTTGCCTATTTGCCCCAATCTCTAGATAGTAGGTAGCTCCGCAGCAATTAACAGTTTGATCGGTTCAAAGGGGGGAGGGGGTAAGGAGGAGGGTTCCACAAAAAGGAGCTAGAATAGCAGGTTCATCTGATCTTTTTTTCGACGTCTCACATTCTGGAAGGCAGGAAAGCAGCGGGTGGAAAGGGGGCTTATTGGAGAGGGTGTTATTTTCGGAGTGTCAGTGATAAGCCGAAGTAAGGTACCTTACCTACCTACCTACATACCCACTACATGTGTAGCCCTTGGGAAGTTTTGAAGATGATGAATGGCAGGGTCCTGCGCCACAGCACGTTACGCATCGAAAAAAAAAACGTGCTCGTCCACTCTCTACTACATACGTCAGAAAACCCGCATCACCTGTTCATCAAGAGGCCCGGATCGCCGGGTGGTGACGACGACGATGATGGTGATGGTCATCTTGATCATGATCATAGTGGTAGTCGTGGGGGGTGGTGGCTGAAAGTCATCACGAGAACACGCGGGGAAAGGAGATGTCTCATTGGCAGTACGCGGCTAGGTTGGGTTAGTAAGTAGCTCGTCTACTGGATCATGAGTTGACGACCGAACACAAAGTAGGCAGGCAGGCAGGCAGACAGGCAAATAGGACGCTTAGCCGACAGTGGTACCAAGAGGTGCCCCCCCTCGGGAAGCCTTATAAGTCGATCGATCCGCGGTGTCCGCACAACCCGCTCCACCCGAGCTTTCCGACCCTTCGTCCTTCGTCTTCTCAGATGCCGGGGAAGGGCAATGATTCGGTCGGGAGAAGCGGGGGGCCGACATTGCCCATCGGAACCTAGTACCTACCTGCCTTTCTGGCTGTCCTGTATAACGTAGATACGTACGTAGACTCGTACGTCAACAATACGAAGAAAACAAAAAGAAGGCAACCAAGGAACGGGGCTCGAAAGGGGTTTGTAAAGGGTTAGAGAAAACGAGGTAGGTAGTAAATAGTAGTAGTAGGTGGTATTTGTGATTAAACAGTAGCCAGTACCTCATCAAAAACACGGTTTCATATCGCTACATCTCGTATTGCCGTTTTTTTCCTTTTCATTGACGCCTTGTCTAACACGAGGCGGTGCGTTGAAAAAGGAAAGCATAGGTAGGTAGGCACATACGAACCGATAACACGAGAGAGAGAGAGAAAGAGAAAGAGAAAGAGAGATAGGTGGAAGAAATTTCCGATGTCCAAAAAGAGGGGGGGGAGGGAAAAAATACCTACCTAATCAAAGGGATGAGAGGCCGAAATATGAAGTTGTCGTCGCACGTAATTTACTATACAGCTATGTGGTACACTGGAGGAAGTTCGATTCGGTTCGTTTTGCATATTTAGAGATTATATTTGTTGTGTCCTGATATGCTGCTGCACAGTAACATACCTAAGGTTGACCTATAGGTAGGTAGTGCACGCCGAGTTTTGTTAAAATAGAAAATTACCTATCCGCCAAGAAGTTGAAGGGTGGGGGGGGAGAGAGCACAGACGGGGATAGAATTCAGGGGTGGGCATCTGCCACTACCCGACAGGATACCTACCTAATGCCCTGCAGCAGCAGCAATAGCAAGCGGTAGCCGGCCGACCTGTGACCAAAATCCCATAGTATTAGCGCACATGGCCTTTATACTATCTTATCAGTGGATAGTACTTAATTCGAGGAAGTTGCAACACATGCCCGCCGCCGCCGCCGCCGCTGTAACACACATGTAAATCAGCTTTTTGCCTGCCCCTCAGTTCGCTTGAAGTCTACCTAGTCCGTTCCACTGGGCGCACCACTCTTCCCCGCAATCCGGAAGGTCGTCTTCAGGTACCTTTTGGGAATGTAGTTAAGTAAGTAGTACCAGACACTACTACTATGTATGTACATATGTAGGTAAGTACTTAGGTACTTACCTACCCTTATATGCATGTAGGTTACTTATAGAACTTGAGAACGAAACAAGGGTGTAGATAACAAAATGCCTTACTTAGGTACATCAACCCTAGCTATAAGTACAACCTATGAAAGTCAGTTAATTAATACTGGCATGTAGGACAACGTGAAAAGAAAAGGCAGGGCCAGCAACGAGATCGATGGGTGTGCATAGTAATTTCATACAGTAGCCCTGCTAATTTAGGTGTGATATGGGTATACATACCTGGGCATATAAGTCCTGTTCTCGTTGGAGATATCAAATGTACCTACCGTATATAATGTGACAAGCTCCATGGATCTAGACCTTGAGGAAGGACTACATTTGTGCGGTAGGCTAAAGAGCCGCATGCCACTAGTCTAAGGTTAGATGCCATTGCATTAGGTAGTAGGTATGTCTGGTTATAATGGATCAAGGTTGTCAATAAGTTACTTACTACTAGGTTAGGTAGTTATCTACGACTCAATACAGATCATATCAGCTACATGTCACTCTAAATACCTAAATTTAGAACCCCCGTTTATAGCGCTATGTATAAATATTAAGTAGTACTTAAGTTACCTACTTAGTATGCACTATGTACACGCACAACCGCCGTCACGTCATCCATGGCATGTGGTGGCCTCACAGACCCTCTTGTTGCCTTATGGACAAGGTGTTGTCCTATTTAGTGTACGGAGTAATATTGGAAGGGTTCTTCCGTGGTTGGCTCATGTGCCCCTCGCGATTCAGATTCCTTCGGGCAGAAACGGCCAGAGAAACAAGGCCCCCGCAAAGGGGAATCAAGGACCAAGAACAACTAACCTAACTTACATATATGTACCTACCTACCTTACCGGTGTACCCCACTTGACTTGTTTTTTAATGTCGGCGATTCACATGTTCGGAGGCTTGTGACTTTGCCTTATACCATACCCCATGTTGCCTTGTTTGCCTTGTTTTACTATTGTGTTCTGATGCACTTTTGTTGCATCTTGGGACTGGAGATAGGCCCGGTAGACTTATCTGTAAGGTAGGTAGGTAAGTAGGTAGATATGTAGGTTTTAGAACTTGCCGCCCCAATCTACACTCCCTACCTACCTACACTATCTACGCCCAGCAGTTCATTCATACACTAGATACAGCCCGAGACGAGGCGCCATGACCCCCCTCCCCCCTTCCCCCTCTTACTGGGCAGCCAACCAGCTGCGATCGTGGCTCCTCGACTAACGCATCTCGATACATGCGGGAAGTGGGGCGAAATACTATCAGGAAAAGAAAAAAAAGGGAAGAAAAAAAAAGCTAATAGGATGGGGTAGTATTTGGTAGCCACGAGAAAGGGCTACCGATGAACCTATGACTTGGGTACGATCGCGAATGAACATCTTTGGGGACAAGATATCAAACAGGGTACACAGTTCTAGCCCCCCCCTCTCCCCTTAAGCGCCATTGGAGAAAAGGGAATAATACCTGAGTGTGGGGGAAGTGGGGGCGCGAGGCGATTGTGATAGAAGAACAACGTGCTCAAGTAGGTGGGTGGGTGGGTGGGTGGACGGGGTATTGGGCTTGTGTGAGAGGACGCTCGGGGGCGAGAAGGGGGTGTGACGGAAGAGACTGTGATGAGAGAACACTTGACTTATCACCGACGGCTTATCAACTGCGATCTTGTAAGGTAGGTTATATCGGGGACGTGGTTTCTGCACAAATCGTCGGTACGCCGGCAGATATTGTTAGTAAACAAGATCTAGTTGGTTCACTGGACTGGAGTGGCACATCCTTGGGGCCCGAGCCTTGGTTGGAACGCTGGTTGCCTTTCTTTTCTTTTCTAGTGCGTGAGTGAGATCGATCACTGCACGTAGGAGGTACACAGTATCAATGGCTTACGGCCTGAAGTCCCCGATCATACTCAAGTGATGTTCCGTCGATATGCACAACCCCTAACTAGGTAGGCCTACCTATGTAGGCTTCAATGGCCAGCTGGGCGGATACGTTAGCGAGGGGGCTGATCCTGCGTGGGAAGGTATGTGACTGATATTCGGTCATTTACCAAACCGCTCACTAACTTGGTGGCTTCATATTGGTTTTCGGTGTAAACACTCGTTTGGACCTTGTCGTATACCTAGTAGTTGGATCGTATATCACGCCGTCATCCTGAATAAAGAGGCGTTTCATGCGTCCTATGCGTCCTATGCAATCTGCCAGCCTCGCGGCTTTTGGTCATCTTGAAAATTTGAAATATGCGCGGATGTAGCTGGGTGTTATTTGGTTGGTCAGTTGGTTGGAGGAGAGAGAAGTAGTGTGCGTAGGATGTTGGTGGATGGGAAGGGGGGTGGTTTGGATTCATTGAATTGTTGGAGGTTGGTATGCGATCAGTGGATAGGAAATCCTACAAGGACGGCGTTGTCTGGAAATTTGATAGGCTGCGGAAAGGGTTAGATGTGATACATTCTTCCAAACGAAAAAGGACGTTGCGTTCCTCCCTGCTTGCTCACCTCATCACCTCAGCATTCCGAAGCGAGGATAAGCGGTCAGCTAAGCCTCCGAAATACAGGAGGAGAATAAGAAAAAAAAAACCCTTCGCATCGTAGCCTACAGACTGTTGAACCGTCAGACTGTCAGGTTATAATATCGTGTTCGTATCGGAGGACGGCGTGGCAAGATAATCGCCAAAGGACCTTTCCAGAAATTGCGAGAGGAACATATGTTCATGCTAGTGGTGTTATTGTTATTGTTGGCGTTGGCATTGGTATGTATTATCTTTTAGCCTCTCGGCACTGGTAGGATCAATTGACTGCAGTCATGCGGCCACAACATGGTATAGTGACATGCTCGTCTCCGTTTTTGGTAGATTCTCCGTTTAATAGCAGAGGTAGGTACCTATCTAGGAACCTTTGGAGCATCAGGGTGCTAAGCAATTGAAGAGCGATGGGTTATTGTTTTCCCCTCGTCCTTGGCCCTCTTCGTCCTATGTCCACACCTGCGCCGCACGAGGTTGATCGGTGTTAGGATGCAACGCTCGTCGAAGATGCAAGCGCTGCGAGGTGATAGTCTTGACGGAAACATGGTGTAGTTTGACCAAATATTCCAGTTGATTGATGTCTCGGCTAGCCATTCAAGCTGTTGAGTCTTCGTAGTTATGTGTTGGTGTTGGTCTGCGAGGTAGTCAGCTGCTGTTGGACAAAGGGGGGTTAAGGCAATCGTATTCAGCTGTTGGATATGGCATCAGCCCAACACCAAACTTCATTCCATTAGTAAAACTTTCTATGTCTAATGTGGTAGAAATAGTTGTATTCTAGGAATAACAGTAAAATCCATGTTGCGAGGAGGTCACATTGTTGCCGCGCGCTACTCACAAGCAGCATTCGTGGCCCGGTGTCCCCTGTAGTCGAATGGCGGGCTTATACTTGGAGTTCTTCTCGAGGTTCCTAAACTGCGCAATCATCAAGTGATACTTTTATACCAGCATCTCATACGCATCGTTTTAGTATTGTTCTGAACTTCCTAGTTCATCGTCCCCTGTTCCGTGAAAGAAGGACCGAGGTTCGAAAAGGTAGGGGCGTGAGAGACACATAGGTATCAGAGCCGAAACAAATAAGACGGACAGAGGAAGTTTAGATCTAACAAGAAAAAATTAGAGCTAGAAATTTTATGTTAGGAAGTACTGAGCCCTATTCATTATGTGCGTTTGAGCAGGTAGGTAATAACCAACCCCTAATTTTGACAAGGGGTTGATAGTGCTTGCTAACATAGGGGCAAAGCTGAAGTAGGCGTTCACAATCATATGTCCTCTGACGCTATTGAGCATGTAATGTAAACCCATAGTATTGTATAAATTTTCTTTCTTTCTTTAGAGAGCATTATTCTTACCAACGTTGCCCTTTATAATGCCTTTGTACCTTGGTTAGGTAACTAAGGGGTATTGTGCTAGAGTCCCTCATTCTTGTAGGGATAGCCTTTCTGTTTTCTATTTAGGTAGGTAGTATTGATGCCGGCTAGATAAATATACCGCTACAACTTATACTAGAATAGAAGTTTAGCGATGGAGTCGATCAAGCTTGGCTTGCAGAGCCCATATCGCGATCAAAGTAGACAGGGTTCGAGGGAGCGCCATTTGAGTTTAGAATTGCGTTCAGAACATCGGCATATGGGAAATTATCTCTCATATCTTGAGTTGTGACTAAGGAAGGAAGGAGTTGAGTTTATAACTATGGTGCTCGAACTAGACTGTGTTGGTTGAGTCGCTGAACAATCTCTAGGGGTAGCGACATAAAGTTAGGGGTTACAACTTTAGGTCAAAGATTAGTTGACAAGCATTGCCGACGAGGCCAATACTCATAGCAGGTAGAATTACTCAGAGTCAGAGGGTAAGTGTGGCGATAGTAGTTCTCCATGTACATATTGAAAAGTATACATGGTTGCTAGACCTGGTGGTAGAGGTATCATTTTCCTCGCCACCGAGGGACTCAGTTGTATCGGCATTTGAATGAAAGCGTACGAGGATAGTGAGCTAGTATACCTAAGTCATTGATTTCAATGCGTTTCCTGTGTCTTCGTCGAGCTAGTGGTTTTCGATATCTTTAAACGACATATGTGGGTGGTAGGTACATAAAAGGATAAGGGGGTTTCTATGAGACAGGGGGGTTAGAGCGCTCGTTATATGCCCATCGCTTAATCAGCCTCAACAGTACTTCACTGATATCCAATAACAGTTAGCTCCCACGCACTATGATGTGTGTGTGTATGAGTGTATGTGTGTACAATACAAGCCACGTAAAACAATTTCGGGTGTTGTTGCAAATGGGGTGAATGCCTACCAGTCTGCCACAGCATGTAATCAGGTGGCTGCACGCTCTAGACGCCAATCTACCATTATATGCTCTATATACAACCTTAGTATATTAGTGCTATCTAATTAAAAATATACATATATATCTAGCATTAAGGAGAGGAGATGGTGGTGCTCTAGTGAGCTGGCTTATGATATAGCAAGATGGTTGTCGTAACAGTACCTTGGCATACCTAGTTTATTTTTGTTTATTTTTTGAGTTTGATTTACAAACTACATGTTTTTTTTATAATGCTCTTAGGTTTCTGATAGGCCGGAACTACCATAACACAAGAGGTTTTGCGTGAAGTTTCTAAGTGTTTACCTAGATAAATAGCGGTTGAGCCATGTCAACCCACAGTACGTTCCATGTCGTCTAAGCTCCCAAGAGACGAAAGTATTTTGCGTGAGAAAATACCAAAAAAAGTTTATAGCCTTAAATGTCCTTTATAGTTGAATTTAAAAACCCCTTTGCAAAGAGCTTCCGGCTCCCATCATGTTTATAGTGTCTTAACCTAGTTGAGCTTGGAGAAGTACGAAGCCGGGGCAACGGGAGGGATATGATGGGGATCGGATCTAAAGAGTACAAGTATATCTAGGCCATCTTGAACTGCCGATCCACGAGACAGACAAGCCGGGCCCGGTTTCACCACATAGTTTGCTTATTCTGGAAAGAGACGGCCCCCCCTTTGCGGCTCTCCGGGGTGGTGCATCACTCGAACACAAGCCAAGATATGTTCGGCGACCTTGTTGCACTAAGGGGGTGGCCACTAGCTGCACCAGCCACTCACCACTGCAGCTCGACCGTAGTGGACATCGGAATTAGTGGATCTAGCAGCGGCAGCAACGGGAAGAGGTTACGGTACGGGTTAGGTTAGGTGGTGTAGAAGCTTAGGTTAGTGGAGTGGCGTGCAGGCTTCAAAGCACTAGCCACAGCAGCAATTGAGAGAACCATGCAAGATGATTGGCCAGGTCTCACCTTGCTGCACCCCAGCTCAACCGGTCACCACCAACTCCTTTACATCACGAACTAAACCGCATCACGCGGAAGAAGATAAACAAATATATTACATACTGCGACTGCAACGCCACCTGCTTGTTTCCGTTCGGAGTCCTGGCCGACCCGTCAACCCTGCATTGCCTATGAACTTTACTGTTTACGCTGGTGCTGTCGTCTTCCCCGTGCTAACTCAACTACCTACTTACCGTGGCGCGGGTAATGCTTCAATGGCTTGATTCACTATAACTCCTGGTTTAGCTGTTAAGATGACCATTACACCACAGAAATATCCCGACCCAATATTATGCACGCCAATTAGCCAGTTTTTCAAGATCTCTGTGTAGGTGGAAACCAATGACCAGGTTCACAGGTATTTTTGCTTTTCTTTTTTATTATCAGTCTCGTCGGCTCGCCGGCCTGTACACTTTTCTGGCCACCTGCATGAACACTAAACCCGAGTTGTGGACTCGCAAATGAAGTACGTATGGATGTGAAGGTCAGCCATGTAGGAGGACTCCTTTGATGTGACCAATTTGAGCCTCAGGGTTACACTCCGCGCTCTCTTCTTCCCATCTGACTGGTGAGACCCGGCGCAACCCCATCCCCCCCCTCCTCCTTAATCAAAGCTGAGATGGTGCAATCCACCTATACTACGTAGCCAATTAAGATAACATGTTCTTTTTCCAGTGTTATATCTAGACTTTATTTGGCATGCAACGCGTTCCTTCTCGAAGCGGTCGTCTCAAACAGGCCACTTAGCCGGCATATCCTATTGGCTCTATAGCCTGTTAAGGGAGTATAAGCGCAGGCTTAGATGACGTTAAAACCAACTGCATACTACCTATACGACTTGAGTGATATTAATACTGACTATCTAAAGAGTCTAGTGTATTCCTATATTTAAAAAGAAGAGAAAAGTCCCCGCATGGAAAAGCCCATCGTATGGAGGTCAAGTTGATGGGACTATCCAACCCGAGTACAGTCGCTATGGAAGCAAAGCACGTGCCTCATTGAGTACATCCATGAACATCTACATAGTGTGGACACTGTTTTGGGTACAAGGGAGCCTGGACCTACCGTTCGTCTGGCCTTGTACCCCAGGCATGGGCATGAACACCCGTCCGCTGGGTCATGTATGTCATCACTAGTTGCAGAGACGTCTCCACGAGGTGTTCATGATTGGGTCAAGTGATCGAACAGGGCTGCCGCTTCAGGGGGAGGCCTGGTTCGCGATACCGAGAGCCGATTGGACTCCCATCTGATGCCTAGAATAGGAGGTTGGCTGGGCTGGTGACCCAGATCTGCTGCGGAAGCTTGGGTATTGCGGCTAGATCTACCGGCAAGCCTGTTTTCTGGCTCCCTCGTGGACCCAGCTGAACGGAACTCTACAGATGTGAGGCGTCTATCGCCCAGTATACCTGGTATACTACCACGAGGGTCGTGTATGGTCTCCTAAGCGCCGGGTCCTAGTCCGTTGTTGTCAGAAGGCTGTAGATACTTCCACACCCCCCTGGTATTTAATCCCACCTCAAAGCCGTGCTCAACTTGTAGGCCCGCACATCCGTAGCTATACTCAATTTGAAAGACTGCTTACTGGTCTGTTGGTCATTTTCATCGATACTGTAGCCTCATCTCGTAAGGAGACTTCAAATCCCCAGTCCATCAACTCTCCATTCAATATTATATCTCGATTGTGCTAAGATTACTATAACACGTTGAAATATAACCGCATGTGTTTACCTAAGGATGTTTTTGTTCCCCTAAAGAGAATGGTGTGATGGTCAGCATAAATCCATTTGAGCCCCTGAGGCGGTCGCGTAAGGCTCCCAGCTCCCATACGAGTTGAAAACTTTTTCTAGTTGTGACCATTCGCAGAGCAGACCTCGAAAAGACATCAAAACATGGATGGAAGGAAGTGCTACCCATTATTCTCCCTTTACTTTGGGTATTGAGTTGGTTCCCTTTACCTAAGAAGACGTCGTGTGCTCGATGGATAACGCTCCCCCTACCACCCAACGATCCCAACCGCGCTCATAGACGCCTAACAATCCCCGCGACGTCACTACACCATCAACACTCGAAAAATTTGCCATAATAATCCTTGACACGATATCCATCTCTGCGAAGCGTTGTTCGACGTATCAGAGCGCGTAATCCTCTCGTCGACGAGGTAACACGACCTTACTGCCTAACCCCTTATAATCTCTACGAAACCATCTCGAAGGGCCTCGATGCCATCAAGAACAAACAAGTTCCAGATTCGATCATCGCGAGATACCGCAACGTGAAATAGAACAAGACAGAGCAGAACCAGGTCTAATGATTATTTTCTGGTGATAAACTAAAACCGAAAGCCGACCTTGATGTGACCCAGCTGGAAGCTTTGGTGTCAGAAGAAGTCAAGACGTTTTTAGCATTAACAGTTCATCCTAGGGAAGGGTTTTCGAGGATATAGCATCAACAAAACGACCATAATAAACCTTTGGCGACCAGAGAGACCCATTCGTCTATGTTTTCCTCCGAGATTCTCGCATGCCACGCCATCACACGAAGCGAGCCCGACTACGACGCGAAAGCCTCATCGAGATCAATCAATTATCACATCCATATTGCGTTCCTCAGCCTCGAATCAGATGCTCGATCAACGAACGGCCGAGAATAGAGCCCTAGCTGAGAGCCCGGTGGAGATACATGTCTTAGTTGCCGGGGAGTGTCTAACGTAGGTGCTCGTGTAAAGCTAGCCTACATATGTACTATATAGGTATTGCCTCAGTATTTTGTTTCTGGTGGCCTTGCAAGGCCTGACCTCGGGGCAATATACCTCACAAGACAGGAACAACCCTCCTTTTCAGGTCCATCGCATCATCCCGACATCGATCCGATCGTGGTGCACGCACATATCTCTACGGATGCATGTCCGTCCCCTCAACATTATACTTCCGATCTAAGGATAAGCATACCCTTAACCTTCTACGATATTGATACTTGCTACCTTGCACGTGTATGGTAATTCGAAGGATTCCTATACGACCGTTCACCACCAAATGTCCTTTCGAATCAAGTCGATGGCGCGTCCGATCGAGTATCAGACACTATATACTGCGTTAAAAAGCAGAAGAAGCTTCTACAAGTCGCATGATACGAGAGAGAGATATCGAGAACTAGGTAGTTACGTTGCTGTTTCACGGAAGATTGTACGGTACTTACCACTACCTGCGATACCTCGCCTCCTACCTGGAGACTGTCTCGTGGCTCCTCACGGGGGTACGTACTTCCTTCTGCTCCGTGGGCGTACATATCGTGACTCTTGACACCCTGTTATGTACCTATACGCGTGCTCCTCGTTGACGGTAAGTTGACTCTGCTATGCTACGAGTACAACGAATCAAGTAGTTACGCAATAACCACACCCATAAATGCGGAACACTATTACACCCCTAGAACGACAAAGGCATGCGCATAGTACTTTATAGTATATATTTAATAAGAAGCTCTGTAGTCTTTTTCGATCACACTAATGGTCTCACGTGGTAATAGAAACCCATGAGAGATATTGGTTTAATTCCAACCGAGGATCGGTTATTTCTGCTCCATACCTAGGTATCAGAGTATACCTGCATTCTGATTTTGTATTTATGATGACCTAGGTTTAGTCTGCTCATAGTATACCCTGAAAATTTTCGCCCTTTTAATCAGCGGTGATATATCCACCGTAATTAGTCGCGTTGCCTCTCCTGGTAAGAGTTTAAGTGAGAACTATGTTTGGGTTGGTGATGCTTTTATGTACCGACCAGAGCCAGGAACACGAAGGATTCAGTCTGCTCTACGAAATGCTGTGCATCGGTCACTCGGAAGACACTGGATAGGACTCAACATCTCTATCTATCCAACGGAACCATATATGGATAAATGGGTTATCTTTTCAACGCCGCTGGTTTAAAGAAAATCTGAAACCAAATACTTTGGCTGATGACTAATTTCTTCATGTTCATTTTTTTGATCGCTTTTTCCCGCTCTCGTGTTGTAAATATTAAGTTGCATGCAGTGAAACGTATAACATGTGGTATACCTGCATATTTAAAAAGCAAAGAGAAGCCCTATAAATAGTCTTCCGGCTTCGGGGGAGTTGCGGTGTATAGTCCTGTGATACTGAAAAAAAGGTATCATTATGAATCACCCACGCATCGTATGACATCACTTGGAACCCTCAGTCTGGCTTTACATATATGTGACTTACCTCTTCCAGCCCAATACTACTACCTAATCCCCCGTGATATGGCTCCGAAGAGTTAGGATGGAGGTCAGACATGACGAGCTTACTAAGCTATAAAAAATACCCCTTTAAATTTATTATGACCCACACGATTTTAAGCTTAGCTAATAACGTACCCAGATGCTGCGTAGAGAGATGTACATGCAATAGCCTCGTAAGGTTGCAAGTACAAGGTCCTGCCATACTTGGAATAATTACTATAGAGCCCCTTGGAGATCGTTAGGACAAATATTGACCACTTTGAATTCCATGTTGGAGTGAAACCTCGCACTTCGAGTTCCTTTCCCCCCCTTAGACCCCACTATCTAGGTCCGTGGAATAGCCTGGTCAGCAAATACCCTATTAAGAGTCAAGGAGCTCATGCAGTCCTCTCTGCAGCAGATAGGTAATTCGGGCACGGTGGTAATTAGTGACATTGAACGTTGATCTTCCACTTTGACCAAGCATGATTGACGTGAAAGAACTAGATGTCCTAAATAGTTATTAATGTCCAGGCCAGTCAGTCTCACATTGCCATATGCCCAGGGATTTTCGTGAGTACGTCTCGACTAGGAATTAGTTCCCGTACCTTGAGGTATTGAAATTTGAAGCTCAAAGCTAGCATTGGCTTTCCATGTAAGATCAGCGTAAGGCCTGGGGAAAACCTGGATTCAAAGTGTAACATACGGCTATGATCACAATGCCGGAGACCACTGTAAATAAATAGTTAAATATACTGAATAAGGTATGCTATGTGCTTTATGTTTTATGATTATGTGGTTACCACTTATATAACTTTAAATAACTGAATGAACATGTGCTAGTTTGCTGGTCGTTATAAGTTTTTTTTTTCTTGCAATCAGACTTGGAAGTATTCGGCTAGTAAGATATAAAGAACTTCTTGGACTGACTCTGAAAAAAAGTGTAACAGTTGGGTTCACTGCAACTACAGAGCCTATGGGCTGGTGCAAAGCAGATATGAAGTGGATTAGATCTCAGTCGAGTGGCGGCTGGATGCAGTGGACAGACCAGAAAAGGGTAGCATTCTTTACTGGCGTCAAAATCAAATATGGGATCTTCAAAGTGAGAGAAGTACATGAAAGTGATTGACTCAGTTCAAAGGATAACTTTCTTGTCACCCAATTATAAGGAGGAGAGTCCTGCGAGCCAGATGTGAAGTTTTTCGGCGAATCTCGGGAGGAGTTCCTTCAGGCTCAGGAAGATGAAGAGGAGGACTGTCGGGACTATGAACTTCCCATATCAAATGTAACGTCTGTTGCTCTATATCTAACGAATATCTTCTTACATTCTTGTTCTGGTTTTAGAATCTTTGAAACTTAATGTGATGCATATTAATTTCTCGCACACGCTTAAGGGAAGGGCTGTCGTATCTTTAAGAGTAAGTGGCATAGTGGATGATAAAATCCGTCCATAGTTACGTTTATATCAACTTTATCATATGTTTTTAACTAAAAGTAGGAAATATATATACGTACAGTCATTACCAACATGTTCTCTACAGAAAAATATCGCTATAATTAATTAAAATGTGATATAATCTTTAAAGACTTGTTAATATATCCTGGCTCTTGCTGATACGAGGTCTGTTGATAATGAAAAATGGCAAATATAATTGCTATTAAATAAATTATTATTATCAATATTAAGCAGTTGACCTTACATATATCTCTAGTACTTCATCTGTGTAAAAGAACTCCTTATATCACCCGCCCCAGGAGTGAAAATAACAGTAAAACACTTTTGTTAAAGGCTGCATACCATGTCCATAAACTTTCAAGGGAAATGGGCTTCTTGTAATAGAAATTTTATCACACCAGTACGGTGCACTGCCAAATATCTTTTGAATAAAGAATTCTCCACAAGATTCTTTCTTGCTAATAACTAATACTGTTATATGTATATTAGTGGGATAGGAAGACAACTAGATTGGAAAACACTTGTTGCCAAGAGTACCAAATGTGCCCTTGGCTTAGATATCAGACGAAAGAGGCCTTATCGAGAGCGTGGGCTGTTTTCACATGCCCTGTCAAATAATTCTCTTTTAAGTCTACTGAAACCCCTTAAAACTGCACACTGGAGTCAAAGCTTTTGGTAATAACATAGGCTAGGATGAGGGTATGATGGAATATTAAGAATATTACCTAGGTAGGTAGGTATGCTTGCATTATTAACTGAGGTACCTACCTACCTAGTTATCATAAACTAATGTACTTGTACTTGTAAATACCACGGTATCATAGTTAAACTACATCTGCCAATATTCCATTTTCTCTACTTAGTATAGGGGCAAGTGCACTACCGTTAAGGAATAAGGCAAAAATATCACAAACAAAGTGCTAAATATGAATGTACAAAGCATGAATTAGCGTGAATACACAATATTGAGTTTTCCTCAACTGTGGAACAGTACCTATTGGTGTACAAGTTTTATTCTGCCTTTTGACCGTTACCAAGCAACGGTTAGACGCGTTTGGTTATAAACAACATTAACAAACAAAAAAAAGAAAGAAAGCTTTCTTCTTCATTTAGCCTTTTTCCCGACGCGTAAATTTCCTAAAGATCTCTCTACCCCTCCATATTTTTCTTTTGTACCAAATACACCCTAACCCATCACCGTCGGAGGCTGGATTATCTTAACTATCAAGGAAATATCATGGCTGCCTACATCTTAAATATCTCATATACAGCCTTACAATTGGATGTCTAATCAGAAAAAGGTCGTTATCCGCTGTCTAGGTAAGTCATTCAAATACCCAATTCTTTTTTGCTTCGGCCAACGTTATAGTGTAGCACAAAACCCATGTGTCTATTGCTAATGTTTATTATTTTTAGGACCTCGGGATCCGTACCTTCGTTCTAGGAACAAGGACACGATTTTCTTCCTAAAATAATAAAAACCGCGCCCATTCCCTCTCAAGGGTCCCATATTCATAATCGGGGCTGCAGATTCATGCTTCAAGAAGTCCACTTCCCATTGTTATCGACAAAAGGTATTATTTCCTCCCGACCCTTTTTGGCCTCTTTACACCTACTCGTCCTTAGTCCATGATTTTGCGCATTTCTATTTACTCCTCAATACCATATGCACTTCCAAGTGTCACTAATTCGCGTCTTGTAAGGTCGAAATCCTCTTAAGCCATCATAATGCCCAACACTGGTCACTGGGTCTCCTCTATACCCAATAACGCGACATCCTAGAGAAACAGACCGCCCTAAATCTGCCCGCCACTCTCTACCCTCGGGTGTGCGGCGGTGGTGGCCTGTTCGCCCCCCTATTGGGGATGATGAAAAGAATCCTAGCAGTACTTCTGCCCTAATTAGGCTCTTACGTCCCTATCTAGGTTAGAGGAAATCATAAACAGAATCGGAGACAAGGCGCCGTGCCTGGGGAAAAGTACCATATATGGTCTAGGTACAGTTATTTGGTATGGTTAAATTATGAGAAGTACTAATTTATTTTATTAGTGTTCAACAACACGGCCCACTCCAGAGCTGGTGTCTTCTTCCTAAATGCCCGGGGTCTATGTTAAAAGAGATGGCTGATTGCCGGCTCTTCGATTCATAAGTTAGACAACATCTTGAACCCATCTTAGGGACTCCATACCACCTGCGTTCTCCAGCTCGTTGCCCTCCTTTAAAGCCTGAAAAGATGGCCACGACACCTGAGATCTCGGTTTGGCATGCCTTCCCTAGAGTCCTGCAAGCACATACAGCATCTACGAAGATACCGATCATAATAATCTTCGACACATAATAACGACTAGCCGCCTAGGTTTCTCATCGCCCAGGAGATCATTAATGGGGCCCGTTACATTTAATTTCATAATACGAATCATAACATATGGACAGAATCCATCCCATACTGAAAAAGATCATAAGAATTCATTGATATAGCGAACACTTTCACTTATGAATACAGTTGGAGTATCCTAATCCTCATGGGCACCTACCGGATCATATACTGGGTCTCCTAAACTACCTACAATCCCAGCATATTGTCATTTCTACCTGACCCTGGCCCTCTATGGTGTCGGGGTCCTTCTTTCGGCAAATGATAGCCAGGCTTCTTAACATAATGAGGAAACCTAAGAGGCTGGAAGGTAGTTGCCAGTCGAGAGGTCACCTGTGCTTTGAGGAAGTTCTGTCAACAATTCTCCCTGGCACCATTCTCAAGACCGTTTCGACACAACTCATAAGGGCATATCAAGAGATATCATCGATAGCCTCCAGGAGCAATTGGTATTGGCACCTTCCTCAACGATGCATTTGTTCTCTGCAAGGGTAGGGCTCTTATAGCATCATCATAACCACCGGACATTCCTTCTCACAAGTTCTTTCCTTGATCTTCCATGCTCAAGGCACTATCCATTCTCTCTCTATCTCCACACACAAAACAACTCTGCGTCCTTTTTGGGGTCCTCGTTTCTGTCTAGTTTCCTCTCCCCATATTCACCTCCTAACTTTCCTTTTCTCTCCCCCCAAACTGTTGTGGGGACTATTGGAACAGGGATAATTGTATATATAGCACGCTGGTTTGCTTTGAAGAGAGCTTTAAGCAGTAAATGTGCGGCATGCTGATTATGTTCTTTTCAAATCAATATATTGCCCCCTTGGCTTTAATTAATATGTCTTAATCTATATTGTATGATGGTTGGGGGGCGCAGACAGACTTGTCCCTGGAAGCTTCATACAAATGGGGGGGGGGATTGTTATTACTCATAAAATGAGAAATCACATAGCAAGCTATAATTCGATTCTTCCCCCAAGCACTTTAGTGTACTGAGTGACTCGTGGCAGATATTTCACGTACTACATAGGGTTTTCCACGTAAAATCACGGGCAGAAATCACCATGCTCTCGCCGTGTTAGTGCCCCTGTAGAGTGAGTATGTGCGAGAGGATTTAGAGACTGGAGTCTGAGAATTGAGAAATAAGGACTTCTGGGGACTTGGATACATACGTAAAAGGATGGTAAGTTTATAAAGCGCTTAGTTATATTTCACAGATGAGGGTATCTCCATGGTGCATCTACCTACATGAGACTATCTCACGTGACCCTGGAAGCTAAGTAAAGGGGCTCCGGAACCCCTTTCGTCTACCTATATAAGGACGCCACTCTCCCTTTCCATTGGGAATTACTCACCTACACTTGCGATATATGCTCTTTTATGTGCCCCTATGTTACCACCATATATAAAAGCGACATTATATGTATATAGGCAGTACCAACGTGTGTCTGTACTACAATTATCGTTCCTTGCTCAAGAATCACGCCCCAGGATGGGTATATTTTTATCTCCACATACCTATACTTCTTGCTATGGCTCATCATTCCTCAATATTCCTCTGATTCTGGCTGGCAAAGTGACAGAAAATCCAATAACCAAGCTATATCCATCTATATATACATAATACGTTGGGATGTACAATTAAGTAAAGTTATACTCCCTTGGGCCTGCTTTCTCGTAATTATGGGAAGGCGAACTACCTCGAGGCATTGGAAATGATCTGATAGCAAACGTGAATAAAAGTCATCTTTGACATAATCTCTCATGTGTGTATTAAAGTTCCTCGGAGTCGTTAGCCACGTGTTGAGAAAGTAAGCTCTAAGCCACATAACCCCAAGAAAACAAATGTACTAGAAATATAACAATATCTTGAAGCGAGGGTCGAATTTCAGTTCCTTCCCCTGAGCTCCTCACTGATAGTCCATCAATACCGAACATCATTATCGGCCGGTGGCACCACTTCACATGTTTACTGTGCGTCTACAGACGGAGAAATGGAAAAAGATAGGTAGCCCCCAAATCTATGTGCGCAGGTTATATCATAGCCGACCAAACGCCTCCGGACTTTTGTGCATATTGTAAGCTTCCGCCGTATAGATTTTCGTTTTCAGCTCCCAGGGATAGCAGGCAACATTTGTGGGGATTCACTTGGACTCCAACAGATCGATTATTGACATCAACGAGCAAGTCCATTATTCCGTGTTCTAGATGTCAGCCAGTGATAAGACTAAAATTTAAGGTATATATTCCACCCCGTAAAAGTATACCTAGTTGAGGTCATAAATAGCGAGATCTCAGGCGGTCCTATATTTTGAATATCAAGAGCTAGGTAGTACGCGACGCTTGGAATATTACACTGCTCAATATATGTTGATAACCCACCTTTATAGATCCACGTATAACTTCTGGTGAGCTGGTATGAAAGAGTTATGAGTTTAGAAAATGATGACTGCGGAGTGAACCAAAACAAGAACAGATCATACCGAACGCCACGCACGATTCGCCAGCGATTCCACAAAAGAAAAAAAAGGGAAAAAGCCTGGAACCCCATTGCAGGGTCAAAGCACAAACGAATGATGACCCGAGTCCTATACCAAGTGAAAAGCAAAGAATATATTAGCCCTCTATTATGATGTTAATAGGTGTAAGTTTTTCCAATCGAGTAAGCATCGGGAAAAGCACGACTCACAAACAGGCCTAGCTTTATTAGCGTACGGTTGGTGTAAAGGACGTACTCGAAAATCCAAATATTTCTTTCACCGCCCCTACAAAGCTACACCCATTCAACCTGGTAAAAGTAATTAGTGAGCGCCACAGGTAACTAATCGGGGTAAAATAGACAGCCTCCACGGCGTAAGCTGTCTAAGACGCATGAGAGGTTGTCAGGCCGCCCAAGACGAGAAGCTAGATCATCCAAACCTGAGTACCTATTGTGGTTGATGGAGAGACGCTGAGGTTTACGTCCCTAGCTCGACGTTGGAACTCATAATTGGTCATAGCACCACGGCTCCTCCTATCCTGGGAGCCCATGTGCCGCGGATATCATTCCGTAGCCACTTAAATACGGTACCAGCGTCACGTCACTACCTAGAATAGATCCGGGGATGCGAACTATGTGTGTGTGTGTGTGTGTGGATGGGTGGGGTAGGGGGGTTCAATGGTAGCGGGCTTTTTCTCTCCATTAGGTGTGGCACTGAGTCCCGAATGAGTAAATGCTTTCATGGAGGCATGGCTGATGGCCGCGCACTACACGATGTGCCAATCTCTTCCAGGCCCTCAAAGAGCTCGCACATGAAGCTGTATGAGATTGCGCGCCGCCTTTACTAATATCCAATTGTAACCCTCCCTTGTACGGGGAGCAGAAGATCGGATTCGGGAAGACGAACCTACTCTAGTGCGTGAATAGAGGAGAATATGCGAGATCATTGTGACCGAAGACGGTTCCAGTAAGGTGTCACCCGCCTTCAAGATCCCGAATAGAGGTAGATGCATTGTTAGCAAGATAACAGGAGCATCAGACGCGGAGAATATGCATGCCACCATACTTGACAGCAGTGTGTTGCTCACATGACGATATCAGTATAATTGTGGCTTGCAGTTACATTATCCAACTGTATGATAAGTTGGATTCACATCCCGGCAGATATTGTACATACTACTACTGGTCCATGCAGTATCCATTCAACGATAATAATGGGTTTGATTCTTGACAGGTTGAAGAGGTATGTGCACACCATCAGGTCTCCAAGCGATGGACCTCTGTCTCTGTTCACAATCAACTATGATATTAGCTTTTTTGAAAGCAGAAATTCAGTCACACGCGCAAAAAGCAATAAGTGAGCGTAATTAAATCTGATGTATCGGTCTTTGGCCCCATCTGGGCGTCTATGCGATGGATATAGATGGGAGGGACGAAGTGGCGTTGGCGCCACGCAAGCGGGAGGATTTCTTCAGGACAACAATAGAAGATTGCTGCAATGCAATCACACCATTCCTCAGTGTATCTTACCATGAATGGTCGTTATAGCCTATATATAATCTGAGCTTTGTTGTGTAACGTGATATATCAGGTTAATGATGGCTCCCCTACCCTCTATTAATGATTGTTTCTAAAAGAACTTCAGCACACTAGTATGGTTGCCCACAGAGTAGAAGCGAAGCGCTCACATCCACAGAGGGAAGAGATGGAATGCAGCGTCTTGCGACTTATGTGCTGTGGGGGTTAGCTCTCGCCCCCCTTTAGACTGGTGTAAAGGGGATGAATACTCGTTAGGCGTTTATGAATGTTTGAATCACGGTGGCATATGTTGGAGAAGGTCGATGGATCTTCAGAATAACGCTTTGCTAAAGGCCATCCTCGAACTATTTATTTATCTGACCAATTCCCCGAATATGGGGATATATACAGCTTTAAGCATTCACCTACACTTTGTAAGCTGCCTCAATAAGCAGTACTTAGAGAGATCTTATGGCATTACTGAGAAGTATGTCAAGGCAGATCGAACATTTTCCTGGTTGATCTCAATCTACCCCATAGATGGCCATACCCCTGTCTAAACGAGTCGAGATATAAACCTAGCGGATGTAAGATTTTATTGTCGGTAGTATCAACAACGAAGAGAAATACTACACCCCCTCCAACCACAGAGTATTGAATACTGCGTATAATTGTAGATATCGATGAGTCGGCACATGTTCTAGGCCTACCCTAATATAATAGCCTTGTGAGACATGAAGAAGCTACCGACTTAGTGCTGCCACCAAAGATCTTCACGATTTTTATCATGGCGCATATTTACATGCCTATGAAAAAGAGGCTCCTTTATAAGATCTTGTAACAGCTTACCTAGGTAGGTTAGGTGAGATCTACCACCCCGACTTCTAATATATGGTCCTTTGTATTTGCTAAGGCTACGCTTATAATCCCCCAAATTTTAGTAATAGCATACCTACAACTTGCACGCTCTTAGTCATAAATATTGCATATCACTTGAAGATATATGTACTAATGTCCGGTGTCTGGAATATGCTGCGCCACTAATTGCCATATCTATCTTAAAAATACACAACGGACAAGGTATGAGCCGTTAGAGCCTAACCTATGTGACAACCGTAAGCCGCACTTCTGTTGTACAATGTAGACCAAAGTTTCCTTTTTGGACTCGAGAATTAGCATCTCTATTAAACCATCATAAATAGGTCATAATATTTGGTGCATATGATCAGGAGAACAGCTATGTAGGGTTTCACAGCATATACAAATAAGTTACTGGTTCAAAAGAAGGTAACACCACGCACAATATAGATTATTTCCTAAAGAAATCTAACAGAGGTAGAGATTCACTGTGAATTGGGGATAAAAGAGTCGTGCACACCCTAGAGACCTCGAGATCCCTTTGGCAGTTATTCTCAAGATTAGTCTAATAATGAAATTTACTTATACCCTATTACTCACTTGATAGTATCATAAAATCTTTCCAGGTGCCAGGATTAGACAAGCAGGTAAGATGGGACAGGGATTGAGAGGATGAAAGATTTCCTATTGGGGAGAGCAAAAAGTCCCATATCCCCCTTTTGATTTTTCTAAGCTGTTTCCCCTTTAAACCAGCCTCTGCACGAGTTGGCAATGTGTGGTACACAGCCGGGGCCGCCTTTCACACACTGCAGAGCTTGTTTGCATATATATATTGTATTGGCCTGGGCCTGAAAATATCCTACATTCAACTCTCTGCTCTACAAAGGGGTGGAAGGCATTTCTCGGGTTATTTCTAGGAATAGGGTGGTTACCTCAATGCAACATAATGGCAAGGGAAGACAACGCCCCCATACCTTACCAGCCCATCATACACTTTAAGCTAATCCGATATGCTATTCCTTGCAGTTGATACAGAGTGGCTTGAAACTTTTTTCTACCGCAAAATGACATGTCCGAAGATATGATCTAGAATATGACAACTTCACCCCAAGTTCCTGGATTTGAGGGGGTGGCGGGGGAATATTATGCCATTATAATGGACATGATTCGGCTCGGGCTCCCTGTTGGCTAGACTTCCTCTTCTTCTTCACCCTATTCATAGCCTCGCTGCCTTGGATCTTCAATGCATTCGCTGTCAAGCTACCACCCGAAAATAGTTCCGATAATTCCCACGATTTCGGCCTTAAACGACCACCATAGGTGTCCCCGCTCATACTGTTCAGACTAGGATACAGGATCACCTCTCCATGGTGCCTCCTCCCTAGCCTGATGTCAGTCACCTTTGTGGTATATCCAAGTGGATGGTTTCGCCCCGGCTTCGTGCTCAGCGTGTAGAGGGGCCCGTACCAGGGGTGAGGGGGGAAGAATCTTGCTTGCTGACCGCAAATTTGGAGCCGCGCCCACCTGAAAAGTCGGAGGTGCTTTAGGTAATCTGAACGTTGAAAGCATCACACCGCTCTCGAACCACAAACTCTGCTGCCTCAGTAGTCGGCCACACTCCCGCGAAGCCATTGCGTATCTAATAATATCCTCCAGTCTCCTCCTGGAAGGAGAGTTGTGGTACAACAAGATTGGAGGCCGTTAGGCGCCATAGTTTCCGATATATTCTCTGCCTTGTTGCTAACGCATTACCACTGTAAGCCGATCATCCTTCTGATATCTTAATCCAATGGGATGTAGGTGTAGTGCTTGCCGAGGATCGTCGAGTCCAGTGCCAGACGCCCGGCTTGTGCTGGTTTCCGGCGTTCGTGCCAATAACCTAGCTCCTCAACCACCATCTGGGTAGATACTTCTTCGCATGTATATCTGCAAGGCAAATAGAAAACAAGGCGAAAAGAAAAAGCAAGGCAACCGGCTTTGGGCATCATGGGTCAGGCTTTTTGAACACTTAGTAGCTAGGGGTACTAAGTATTCAAGCCTGGTCGGCTATACTGCTTCTGGTGGCACACTCGAAGGCTTGGAAAATACAAATATGGTATTGTCTCCCTTCATAATACATTCTGTACACCTTGAATGTTTCCTTCTCTGAGACAGTCAATATCTTTTTAAGAACGCCGTATAACCAAGAAAAGAAATGCCGGGAAGTCATAGATACCGAGAGGCAATATCCTCAAGTTCAGCGTCAACCTCGGCGTCTCCTAAGATAACCCGACCACGTCGACATGGCGGCCGACATGCACGAAGACCAAAAGAATCTGATACAGACCTAGTAGATGGTCATCCTGATTCGGGACGCAACGATCCAAATGCCGGTAACTTAATCGCGGTAGATGACTTGCATGTAGCTTTCCTTGCACCGCAGAGTTTCTCCCACGACGCTGGTCCGACAAGCTATTCCGCTGCCAATTATAGCAGTCATAGCACGCCTCACTATTACCCAAATATTGAGGATGACCTATGCGACGGCGAGGCACACTCGCATCTCGGAGTATCGGAGCCCCAATACTCCACCAACGTGCAAGACGCACTCTCCACGATTCAAACCAACATGTATCCATACCAAACGTCAGACAAAGTCGATTGGGCGACGACCCACGACCATGAACACGGCGATGGCCCGGCCACCTACCAATCCACAGAAACCCAGGGGCCTGTTGCCTCCAGACCCGACCCGGACGACGTGCCCATGGCAAGCGGCACGGCACAAGGGGTCACGTACCAAGCGGAAACACCAGATGGGATCCACGCGCCCCAGTCTCGGCGCTGGTCCATGCGCTTAGAGTACGGATCGGTGACGTATGCCGCACAACTCCTTCCGGCCTCCAAGACATCGCGGGACATATCATTAGCTGACGTCTCTGCAAAGGGAAACTGACGGCCGGCCCTCTCCCGCTGCCGAGCCCACGCCCCGGGAAGATAGCATCTGGGGGGTATCCGGTGACGGCAGCGCTAGTGAAGAGCACGAACACCCGCTCTACCGCTATCTATACGACGACCAGGCGCCGTTTGTCGGCATCGAGAGGTCCCGTCCATAACCGCTGCTAGGCATCACGATCCAAGAGCGTTGCTGGAAGGGGTACCCGCGCGCCCGTACATACAGTACTGTTTGATTCACGAACGTAAAGTCGGACTCCATCTCTCCAAAAACTCTTGCCGTCCGATGAGCCCTGTCGAAGGTTCGTCCGGACAGCAAAGTAGGCTGTAGAAGGTATGACGTGGGTTGGTATAAGAGAAGCAGGGGCTGCTTCGGTTTTTGTTTTTCTGGGCGCTTGAATATTATTATAAAGGAGTTCATATGTGATTAAGTTTCTTATAACGGATGGATCTGGTGTTTAAAGGAAGGAATTAGGACTGGGCTAAAAAGGTATTAAGGGGGGGGTGAAACGGAAAATAGGGGAGGGAGTATTGGTAACTCGGGTTTTCTTCTCTCGTTTCCTGCTTTAAACTTTGGGCTTCACAATCCAAGAAATTCATAATCATTGATGAATCGGAAAGGTCTCGGAAATAGATGAGTGCCGCGTATTACGGCCCTTTCCTTTCTGCCATGTAGTCAGTAAGACGTCATCTAGGGGATGCCTCGACACCCCAAGCGGGCGAGCGGGCGAGCACATGGCAAAGTCAAGGCAGCAGTCGCACAGAATTCTCCGCAGCGTCCGTATCACTGTCTCTTGATAGTTCACGTCTGGAGAGACATGGAAACGTATGACTGGCTAGTTATCAGATCTCTCGTACATATACCTTGCTCCCCGCAAGCCTAGACTGATGCATACGCGCACATAGTTGAGTAAAAATCAAGTTGTCCCCCCTCCCGCAACCCACATCCCTTTAACCTAAGACTTCTGGTTCTCGATTACACATCGCCCAATCTCGTCCTGCCGCCCATCGCCACCCTGTGGCAATATATGCCAACTGAAACCATCCGAGGTTGTGGTAGCATCCTTAGTGTATCTCTTACGGTTCGGTCAACACTAGCACTGGTATCAAATATCACAATACACCATCCCGTATATCCTCAGCGCGGGTGGCTAAGCCATGGCAAAAAAACATGTGGCTAGGTAGCCAGCGATACTACGGTAGTTCAGAAACGCCGTATGCCATGAGAACGTGGTGGCGTTTACCAACTACCAATTCGAAGCCCAATAGGACGGGTGGTGTGTGCTACCTACCAACTTTTGCAGTGCCCCGAAGAGTTTCCCACAGGGCGCGTCTCATTTGTGCAGGAGGAAAAGAGGGGGGGGGGAAGAAATGCAAGCAGCTCAGCCTTCCACCCCCAACACTGTCAACAATCCAATCTATCCATCACAGCGACGCCAAAGAAGGCTAAAAAAAATAACACAGCGTCAAATATACCTTGCCATGTGTGCTTCGCCGCAGCCCCTTCTAATGATTCACGACAGACTGGATATATTTACCCCGTAACTGTCCAAGAGAGAAACAGAGACAGAATTAGAAAGAAAAGAAGAAAGAGGAAGCAAAAGAAATATGATAGAAACTCGAGTCAGCCATGACAACCTACACATACAGCCCAGGAAGATCTCGACTTTTGGACATCTCTTTGTTACTCCATCCCTATCTCTAACAGGATGGGTATGGGCATCAAAACGCCTAGATATAAGAATAAAAGGGGCTTGGTTAAACGGAGTAGGCGACGAATCGTAACTTGGGGGGGGGGGGGCTGAATTTAACTCTTGCCGGATTGGAATTGCTAGACAATAACCATAAGCCGATCCCAAACACATACGACCAACTCTCTTACATTCACTCGTCCGCTAGGTAGGTAACAGGTATTCGGTATGTCGTTTCTTTTCCCCCTTTTCTCGCACACAGCCCCTGATTTGCCTATCTGGGCCAGACTAAGGTTAAGTACATAGGCAAGTTAGCTAACCACCAAGAGCCAATCGCGGGCACAGGATGGCTACCGAAGGGGTTCCGTTCTATACAGATGGACTAGTATCTATATACCTAGGTAGTTATACTATCCAATAACAGATACCTGATAGGTAACGATCACGTCCCCCGGATTCCTCTAGGATCGGGAAGGCAGGGGTCTCTATTCGCTCCCGTCTCCTCTCTTCTCTCTATTCCTTCTACCTACCCCCCCTCCTGCCCCCAATTAGGTATTCGATGGGCAAAAGAAAGGATATTCTTGCCAAAGCATCCCATTCCGTATATCGGCTTCATGATGATACCAGCAGCAGTAGCAGCGCACAAACAGCAATATAGTCATTTACATAACATACGTACATGCGTGCACTCACTACACTCTCGCCCCCCCACCCCAACAACTCAATTCTTCTTCCCCGTACCACTCACGAGCAGCACGACGCTGCCAAGCTGGCGCCTAAGGTCCTCCTTCTCGACATCGTGCGTGTCCTCGACCTCGCCCCACCGGCCCGTCTGCCAGTCGACCTCTATGCTCGCCAGCCTGGCCGCCTCCTCGACGCCGAACGCGGCCCCGCCCTCGGTGCCCACCCCGACCCCGACGAACCCCTCGGTCCACTCGACGAGCAGGCGCACGGCGCCCAGCAGGCCCTTGCTCGCCAGCACGCCGCGCTCCAGGCCGGCGAGCTCCCAGGGGCTCAGCCCCATGATCCAGCCCTCGACGATCTGGCGCGTGCTCTCCTTCTGGCCGCGCGGCACGATGCTGTCGCTGTCGAGCACGGGCTCGATCTCGACGCCGGGCCACACGCGCTCGGCCAGGAAGCCGACGACGCGCTCGGCCGCGCGCTTCTGCAGGTCGCGCAGGCTCGGCACCGCGCCCTCGCCGCCGTGGTGCAGCGCCCGGCGCTCCTCCTCGGGCGGCGGCGGCGCCCAGCACAGCAGCGAGTCCGTGTCGAGGTAGCGCATGAGGGTGCGCGCGACGGCCGCGCGGATCGGCTCGCCGTACCGGTCCCCCGGCGCCGCGTACGCCGCGTCGCTGTCGGCAATGTCGAGCGCCCGGCACACGATGCCCGTGAGCGGGATCAGGTGCTGCCGCGTCGCCTGCTGCGCGCTGACCAGCATGTCCCACTCGTGGGCCAGGGCGGCGGCCAGCAGCGGCTTGGACAGGGGCAGGCGCACGATGTCCTTGGTGTCGGGGCGCCGCAGCGGCCGCGCGTCCAGGTGCACCTCCCATGCGCCGTCGACTTCGCGCACGTGCACATCCTTCCAGAAGCGTTTGCGCGCAAGGGGGTTACCGACGGTTGCCTTGTTCTTGGCGGAAGACGAAGATGAGGAAGAGGAAAGGGAGGATGAGGAAGAAGAAGAAGAAGTGGATTTGGTTTGCGAGGCCCGGATCTCCTGGGCCTTGGCGAGGAGCTCGGCCTGCTTCCGGCGGCGCCCGAGACGCTCGGCCGGGCTGTCGGCGGCCGGGCGCGGGGGATCGGGCGGGGGCCCGGTGCCGTGCAAGGAGGTCACGGTGGCCGGGGCGGCGGGTGTGGTGTGGATGTGCCGTCGGATGGAGGCGGGAGAGGCGCAGAGCGGAGCGGGTGGGCGGGTTGCTGCCAAACGCAGCGCTATCCGTGTGGGTGGCTTCATTGTTGTTCAGGTTGCCGATGCGTGTGTGCTTGCGTGCAAGGCAACGAACATCCAATGTGACGAAAGGGATGATGGAACGGGAAGATTGCAAGGTTCAATTCTATTTGGTTATACAACTTTTTCTTACTAGCCGTGACGTCGGCAGGTACAAGCACCGAGCTGACAGCTCTTAGACAGCTGGCGCCAGCTGACACTACCTACCTATCATCCTACGACTACACATTATTAAGGAGACTAGAAGAGATTGGATGGACGTTACTCGGCATTGGGGCATTACATGCAATGCCAACCTTATTTGCCTTAAGATGTTTCAATGTTCATAAGGGGGGTTCTACTACTAACATAATCCATCACTATTTGTATCCATCATACTCCAAACATTGAAGCAAACGACGCGTGTAAGGTCTTGTATTAAGTGGGTACAATAATCTTATCCTATATCAATCGATGTTGCGATTATGGAGTAAAGATGCAACATCAATATACATTACTACATTAATCTAAAGGGCTTGCTATATGGAGTTGGAAAATATGATCTATAATATGCTACGGCACATCGTTTGATGTTTGAATGGCTTACATGCCTACCTGTGTAGTAGCAAAGCTACATAGGTACCTAGAACATAATAGTATCCGCGGCATTTATACAACTATTGACATAGCTAAGCATCTCGAAAGGCATTCAAGGACATAACGCAGAACTACAATTGTTTTACTGACAACATTAGAGAAGTCAAGCGTAAGATACCGAGGTAAACTAATATCAAATCAATAACACTGTTACTTCAACAACTCACCCACCAGCTCTAATGAATACATCACGTGCCTATTAATGTATGTTAGACACAGTATAACCATCCCCGGCCATGCTCACAACAACCAGACAGTGTCAAAGTAATGCCCATAGTAAGGATCCCAGGTTAACCAGCTTCCCATCCCACCACACGACTTACGTATACTCTACCTACCTACATAGTGATTTTCCAGCTCCCCCGTCCCCCTACTCCTTTTATCTCCAACATCCATCCTCCTACCGCACCACCACCAACAACAGGGCATAATATAATGCCTACCCTACCTACACTCCCAGGTAGTATACAAGGAAGGGGAATCACATACATACTGTATATACCTATATAAAAATCCCCGTCACGATCTACCCAACCCCTAAGTAAAACCTAGCACCAGCAACAGTAGCAAGTATCTAGTATTTAGCCCATCTTCCAACCACCACTACCACCACCTCCTCCTCATCACCATCATCTTCTTCCTAACCCCCACCCAAGACGCGCGTACGCAAAGAAAGAAACCAAAATACAGAGAGGAAAAGAAACGAAGCAAAGCCCGTATGTTAAAACCCGATAGGTGGGATAGGGATGGGGGATGGGGGGGATGTGACGATGACGCGCAAGTCTCTCTAACCTTAGTCTATAGCATTTGATCCGTTTCGTCGTCATAAAAAAAAGAGGGGGGAAGGGGTGATCATCGAATAAGGTAAGGTAGTCGAAAAGAAAATAGGTATGTAAGTTAGCAGTCTTCTTGGCATTGAGGCGAAGCATTAACAAAAAAAAAGAAAGCCATCAGCTTGCGTATTACATATACACTAAACTAAATACCTACTACCTAACCACTTGGCTATGCAACTTTGAAAGAAAGAAATCTTACATCTTACATTTACCTAGGTCCAGGTGGAATGCTAAGTTACTTAGTTAACCTAGGTAGTCCGGTCAGTCATGATCTGATCTGATCCGATCTGGTCTCGTCTGACCCGGAGTTTTTTTGTACGTACGTATGCGTAAGGCCAGACCAGTCCGGGCCCGGTCAGCCCCCTCTTTACTACTTACTACTCGGGTTGCTCTAGAATATGCTTGTTAGTTAGTTTGTTTGCCCAGCTATATAGTTAGTGTACGTAGGTAACCTGAAGTTGTTAGCGACTTGGTCGGAAGGCCGACATTCCATAGCTTTTTTTTTTTTTTTTTTTTTTTTTTTTTTTTTTTTTTTTTTTTTTTTTTTTTTTTTTTTTTTTGTATTTCTGGGCATATTCTCCGACACTAGCGACGTAGTTTCTTGACCGGGCTCGGCGGTAGTCAGCGGTTCAGAATCGTCCCGTCTTTCTGTATTACAATATGGCATCACCTCTGCACCGCTAGTCTGGGGGGAAAGGGGAGATATAAGCTACTAGTATATGTTACAAGCCAATAATCGTCATAAATCACGTTGTTTAGTAGGTAGTCTACTAACCAAAGGTTGGCGCGAAACGAGTCAAAAACTGAGGCATCAATAGTAGTGCTATATATTAGTTTAGTCATTATTCGTCATCCCATAACCGCCGGCTGATTATGATCGGCCTGGCCTGGTCCCAGGGCCCGTTGATGGCGTTCTTGTACTTCTGGAGCCCGATCAGCCACCAGCTGCACCCACCCATCGCCACGATGGCGACGATGACGGCGACCAGCACCCCCAGGAGCCCGCTCTTCCAGGGCCACACGTTGTCCCTGTCGCCCCCGAGGATGAGACCCACGCCGCCCCCGGCGCCGATCACGAGGAGCACAGAGAGCACCACGTGGTATCTCCAGCTACGGTGTCGGGCGTAGCGCCTAAACACGGGGAATAGCCCAAACACTTCGATGCTGAAGAGCGTGAGGCTGAACACTTGCCCTGTCGAGGGCAGACGCGAGGCTAGCACGGTGGACGCCATGAGCGCCGCGTTGGTGGACAGGGAGGCGGGGAACTTGACCCCCACACCCCCCGAGTAATCGTAAAAGAAGATGTTGATAGCCAAGAGCCAGAAGGACATGGCCCAGATGCTATCAGAGGAGGTAGAGCGGGTGAGGGACTTGAGGATGGGAGATAAGCCCAGAAGGGTGAAGTATATGAGGATGGCGGATTTGATAGTCCCTAGACGGAGATTTGTGCGCCCGCCACGCAGAGGCGATAGAGCACGCTGGTTCAGATCCTCGACCGAGTCGGATGAGTTTCGGGCGACATTACTCGCCTGCGACGCTCCGGACTGGAGCGAGGTAGCCGAGACAGAATGGGACTGGCGCATAGCTAGCTGTGGATATGCTCGTTCCGAGGCGGCTAAGTTGGTGACCGAGCTAGTCGCAGAAGGGTTGGTAGTTCCTATGATGACGGAGTGAGGACGCTCTCTCCTCGTGGGCTCCCTTGCTGCGCGGCTGCGGTTGCTTCGGCGCCTTCGCAGAACTTCGTCCTCGTCCTCCTGGCCAACCCACCAGTCCCACAGCAGCCATCCGACAAAGGTGGCGAAGCTCCCCCAACCAACAACGGCAACAGGCGACACGCGCTCCTGGAAGATGCCGACGAAACAGACTATGAATATGGTCACGGAGCACACTTGTTGCAGGATGACGGTGGAGTCGGCGACGAGGGGCCAGAACTCGTAGGGCTGGAGGCGGGGGTTTCGCTGTAGGTTCTCGAGAAACGTGGCCTGGTCTGTATAATTGTCGGGGTCTTCTCGGAAGCCGTGAAGCCGTGAAGCCAGGCCACGGTTAGCATGGGCCCCTCCGTGTGTAGAGGGACAAATAATAGGTAGCACGTACAGGATTGCTTGACCCAGAGCAGTTTTCTCCAGCTGCGCTTCCGCCGCCTGCTCCGGCTTCTGCTGCCGAGCTTGGCCCTCATCCTCCTGGGGCGGGTCTCGGGGCCCGAGTCATGGGCACAGCTGGAATCGAAGCCGGATTGTCGCCTCGGGGGCGATGCGGTGTTGAAGGCGTCCTCGGGGGCCAGATGCGAACGGGCAGGGCGTGGTGAGTAGATGTCGGTGGGGAGGGTTGCGGCGCGCGTCAGACTGGGGGGAGACGGCGCATGGCCCGATGCATCTGGCGATGCATGGTCAGATGCATGGACAGTTGTCGACAGTTGCAGAGCAGGTTTAGAAGCCATGGCCAGACATTGCTTCGGGGTTGTGGCTGTATGGCAGCCTTGCGATGGTGAGAACGAACGAACCTCAGGACAGATTTGGATGGATGTGTTTAGTAGGTAGGTAGATACTTACTTAGGTAGCGATAGTGTGATGTCTTTGCGACGGGACCTCGTGGACCCTAGGCTAGTAAGGTTAGCCAAGTGTAGGCAAGATTTCCTGGCAGCGGCTATACTTAGGTAGTGCCAAGTGCCAAGTGATAAAGTGCTGAAACCTTATGTACACTACCCAACTTTTGGGGGGGGGAATTCCGCAGTTTGACAGTGGATCGATTCTAATTCTTCAATAAACTCTATCTATTGCCAAACAGGGCTGCGGAATTGTCAAAAAAAAGAAGGCGGTCGGGTACGTACAGCACGATTACCTAGTGCAACTTTCAGCAGCCAACAGCCCTACAGTGATCACACTAATAAGTAGGTACCTACCCCTAATTGACCTTACCAAGGCTCGTACCTATATTGATACAAGTATATCTCTAGGTTAAGTTACTAATAGTACATAGTTCCCCACCCCTACAGCCAGTAGCATATAAGGTACTGACAACTTGAATGTTGGATACGTACTATCTACCTAGATTGATCTTTCACATTGCCAGCCATTGATTATGTATATGTCTGATGTTTTGGAAGTTAATAGGTATAAGTACTGCTATACATCAATACGCTTGACATATGTACATAATCCCTACGGACATCATCCTATTTAAGTACAATGTATTAGGTATCATGTCTGGTGCAACGCGCCCCTGAAAGTCACTGACTAATTACATGCCTGTCTAATACTGGAGTCCTCTTTCGCTCGGACACCAAATAGCCTGCTTTTCATTTTCCTCTTTTTTCTTTTTTTTCTTTCCTCGTTCCATATCCTCCGCTTGGCTTGAAACACTTTGCTTCCCGCAAGAAATCACGCGTTTCCAGATCCCCTCAAGCATCCCCACCCGAAACAAGCAACTATCTACACTAGGTGCTACCTACGGCATCACTGTGAACTGACTGCCACACACTTGTGCTAGTGAGTAGCACCCCCAATGCTAATATTGGACTGGAAACGACCGACGTTTGTCTTCTTGTCACACGTCATGATCTCTGCCGGGGACGATGCAGCACCGACGTAGATATCAACATTAACCGGGCGGGCCTCATCGCCGGGTGAATGGTTTCATCTGCCCCTTGCGCCGATCAGGCTTGGCCGCTCTGCCGCCGATCGCAGACTCAGGCTCAGGCTTGTCGGACGAGAACCGAGAAGAGGAAGATCCAATGCGACCAATGCGGGTACCTATCTAGAACGGGTGCGAAAGGACCTCAAGCTCTAGGTACTAGGTATATGTAGGTACGCGGTAGCGATCCATCTGCATCTGCAGTGTACACTACGTGCTTTAGCTAGTGTACATACAAGTTGATGTGAAACGGCGTCGATCACGCCAGGGTACCACAACCTTTGATATGCCGTGCCATCTGGATATTATGTAGTGTAAGCCATGTGATCAGTGCCTGTTTAAAATTGCACCAAGATACGATGTGTGTTCGAACTGTCGAATCATGGCTACTCCTATTCCACGTGTGTGGCACGAATAGGCTATTCCGTCTCCTTTGTTGATATTTCTAGCCTCGCCTGCGCCGTAAGCTAGAGAACATCGAGTATCTCCTTCGAATACCCAGCCTTACCTACGCCGCAAGCTAGAGAGCATCGAACATTAGCCAAGAGAACCTGACCATGACACACCGCTGGAATTGTACCATGACCGGAGTAGAGTCACACAACCACCAACCTATTCCCACTTGCTCAATGGCCATAGTCAGCCGCGAACTATGTAGGTAACCTGGCGGCTACTCCCTTCGGAGGGCCTAGAACCGAGATCTTTTAAGCTAGTCGTCATCGTAGATCCATTGGACAATACCTAGGTACCGGACATGGACCCTAACAACAGCTTGTCGGATGAGGAATGATTGTGCAACTTTGCTGATCATATAGTAAAAAGTAAGTGCAAATAGGAGAAAAAGGAAGATAAGCCCGAAACCTTCCATGGAAGGATAGATATAAAGAGAAATCGTCATATTGGGCGGATTGGGGGAATCCGATGGTACCCATTGGAGTAACTGACATGACGGAATCTCACATCAGCTATCTAGGTTGGGTAGGTAGTTGGTAATAGAGTTGCATAGCCATTGCAGATGCGATAGATATGTGGAGGGGCGAGCCTGGCTTCAGGATGCTGATCCTGAAAGTCTTACCTGCCGCGCCTCTTACCAGATGGGTCTACATTGGATAGGCTGGTGGACGTTATTATGCCTGTATACGTCAATACATGTGGTTGTCCAAGGCTAGGTTAGGTTGGGTTAGTCCATACATGCTAATACCGACTCGACACAATTTCATCCCATGCTCAAACAATAGGGGTGGTCTAGCCAGGTTGCTTTCAATGTTATAGAAAAGACAAAAAAAGCTTATAACTCCAGTAAAGTTGAATAAACCAACCAAAAGAGTTGGCACCCAGGAAACAAAATAACCTAGAAGAAATAAAAAAAGGACCTCGTCAAGAACTGCCTCGAAACAGGGACCCCCCTCCTACCTACACATCCTGTAGATAGTAATCAGGGTGAGATCTGCAATTGCGGCAGACACACGCTAATATTTATTTCCAAATGCCCCCCTCCAATACATAACTTTATGGCGTTGAGCTCTCAGGTCGGTCGTTTACCACTTACTACATAACTTTCAAGCACCCTTTCATCGCATGCACCTCCGGGGGCTTCGGTTTACTACGGCCCACTCAGCCAGCAGTCACTTATACCTACCTATTTGTTGAAGCGGGAATCAAGAGTCAAGTACCAGCTTTTACTGTCTCAGCATCCCGTCGCCCATCACCAACCATACATAAAACCTCCCTTCTTCTCCTGTAAGTACTATCGTGTGTGTGAGAGTGAGTGAGTGTGTGTATGTGTGTATGTGTTTGTGTAAGGTCGATCCATCAATTTTCCCCTGCTGCGTACCTATACCTACTGCGTACCTATTTACTTACAAAGTATATATGTCAGGTAGCTTGTATCTAAGATTTATCATCGTTATCATAAACTCATCCTCCAACTCAACTCTCTCTCTCCAAATCCACAAGTCTTTTTTTGGCTACGCGTCTTACCCAACGCTTCAGTCCTGAGCTTGCGTAACTTTTTATTGGTTTAACACGCGGCCCTACATCTTTACCCACCATTTTCGACGCACCTGGGCCATTCACATCACCATCTCACACCACCGCCAAGACGACCGGGATCACCCAAACCTTAAGCCTAGTTTTTTGCCCACTTTGGTTGCATCTGCGGCCATTTATAATAGGACCAACCAGCTTACACCAGACGGGATTATACATTACTACTTACTAGCCAGCCACGAGACACCAGGACTTGTCTTGGTCGACCAGCTCTGTTTATTAACTCTTGGTATCACCATTACTCGAGAACACCTGTTACACGATCCAATCTCTCGGACTCATTCACCATCTGCATACATCTTACACATCTTACACGCCTGCTGCCTCGAAACCGATTAGGGGCACCAAACTACCAAAGTGGACACAAGCCGTGTAATATACCGAAACAGTCTCGCTAGAGACCTCATTTCCGTTTCGCTTTCACCTGTTGACTTGCTTCAGGAAGACACCCAAGATGAAGCTGTCGGCCGCCTTATTCACATTTGCATTCGCATCATGCACACTCGCAACGCCCGTCTCACTACTGGCGGGCATGGACGACACGACGACCGGCCAACGCAACGTGCCCAGCTCGGAGGTGCCTGAAGGAGATACTGGGTCTCTCGGCGCGCAGGACAGCGATTCCGCATATCCTGCGGCACCGGGTTCCCAGCCTGCCCTCTCCGACCAGGCCCCGCTGTCGCCTGACTGGGATGCCCCCAAGCCCCCCTTTTTGGAATCGAGTATCCTGAGGGGAGAGACCCGTGCCAACGTGGCCGAATCGGAGCCCGAGGCAACTATTGTCGAGATGGAGACCAAGGCCGCAAGCGAGTCTTACACCTACGTGCCCTGCATGTCCCGACACGGCACCCAGTACTACCAACGTGTGCGAAAACATACCGACGTGCTAGTCGTGGCCATCGTGCTCAGCTTCGTCGGCGTCGTCATGCTCATCGAACTATGGGATCCCATCTGCCAAAGGTATATACAAAACTAAAACCCCCCTTTTTTGCAAGTAGGCAGAGGAGCGATGAAACATATGTGATTGTATTCGGAAAGGGCTGACATCTTTTTTTTTATCTTCTAGATTCCGTCAATTCAGATCTGGAAAGGGGGCCATCTACTTAGAAGATGAGGAGGAGTCCAGGCTACAAACGACCAAAACTTATTCTAAGCAACAAAAGCTCGACTTATATACACAGTCCGCGGCACAGCTCGCCACCTCGGAAGTACCGTCAAACCCCAGCATGCTCCACGAGAAGGAGGAATTATGACACTAGTAGAAAGATTTCCCCTTTTGGTTTCGGTTGTCCATTTTTTTTATTGTGTATAAGTGCGGTGGCGTTGTAGGCGTTTCTACCTATGAGTTGGTAATACTCGAAAGGATTTTATTGAGTCACGTTTATTTTTATTTTTTATTATTCAATTTTTTTATACTTCCGGACCGGATTGTCTGGAACCCGAATGAAGTGTTTGCCGGGTCGAAAAGGGGGCGTATATATATGCAAAGCTTACGGCAAGGCCACGGACGGGCGGTACGAAAAAAAAAAAAGAGGCTTATACGAGAGGCGCGCGAGCAACGGAAATGATTACGGATATGTGTGAGGAAGAAGAACACGAAACGAAGGAACAGAGAGAAGGTGAACGGCAAGAACAGGAAGAAAAAAAAGTTAGACACACTGTGAAGACAACAGACAGAAAGACACACAAGAGAGAATACGAACACTGGTTTCGCGTAGGCTAACACGTATATCAACCGATGAAGGCAAAAAGATATCCCCCCTCCCCGCCCTCTTCCAAAATTTATACTACCTAGTGAAAGGGTCCCACGATTCTTGGCGCTTCCGATCTAGATGAGCGAGACTCCCCTCCTCCTTTCCCCAAACCATCCAATACAAGTTATGCGTTTTCGTCTCCTACCTACCTAGGTACCTATTTCTCTCCCCTCGTACCCTTCGCTGAGGGGGCGAAGGGGATGGGGACGGGGGGGAGAAACATGGTTGCACTGAATAAGGAACCGATGTGTTCTATGTACTACCTACCTATACGCTACTGCACCATGAAAAAGATATGGTACCTACTTACCTACCTATATTCTCCATCCGAGAGAGAAGGGACACCCCCCATCGGACGAGGAGGAACCGGAACCACATAACAGCGAACGGGGAAGGGTTGGGGGGGGAGAGGAGGAGGTTGAGGCGGGACGATAATGGGTCCCGGGTGGGTTTCACTCAATTCATCTGGGGCCACCGCCCCCCCATCCCTGCCCCCAAGGTGTGTGTGTGTGAGTGAACTGGACAGGCGGAGAGAGAGATGAGATATGAGTGAGATACCTACCTATACGGTCGGTCTGCAGCCTATCCCAATGCGAGGGTTGGTTGTGTTCAATTCTATCTAGTAGGTAGATATTCCTCTGCACGTCAAAAAAAAGCAGTGGGGACTTTTTTTTCTTTTCGTCTGTTCTCTTTCGCGCTCTCGCCTCGCCTCGCCTCCCCAACGGCCGCTTTTTTTCTCCCTCTTTTCGTCTTTTTTTGCACGACAGCGCAGAATTCTTTGCCTTTAGGATCGACTCGCAGGTAGATGGGCGGGTCTTCTCTGTCTTCTCTTTCTATCTCCCCTCCTTCATGGGGGTTGATGCTGCAGGCCACGATGGTCAAACCATACTAGATTGAATTGGCGAGTACGACGACGGTGAAGGGGAGGGGGACAACAACAACGACAACGACAACATAACATGCAGCATCTGACAATACATAACTAATGCCAGACTATTTCATTCATGCAGATTTTTGGGAAAAAGAGAAAAGCCGGACAACTTTTTTTTTCTTTCTTTCTTTTTTTTCTTCTGCTAATTGCTCGGCAGGGCAATTGGCTTCGAGCTTGCCAACGCCCGGTCTTGTATGTTTGGTTTATCTTTTCGGATGAGTAGGTACCTAGCGTACAGACAACGCTTATAGGCTAGCATGGGCCATGCTTTGCTGTTGATGCCAGCCCAGAAACAGAGCATCTTTGGGTAGAAATCGCAGAAAGGGGAGGTTAGTTAGGGGGGCCTGTGTACCTAGGTGCCTAGGCATGGTATGCGTGTGTGTGTGTGGTGTATAGTTTGGTTGAGCAGATACGTTGAACAGCTATAGATAGATTATGTATGTGACACATCTAGGTTGTGAAGTCTAGGAATAGCACCTATTGATGCCATACAATAAATCCGTACTCCGTACACGCACATCAATACATACGTACATACATGCATAGGTACAATCGGGATCGAGTGAGAGCCGATGAACAGTTGTCATTATTATTATTACTATTGCTATTATAAGTCTTGGGGTTCTATGCTATATAGGTCCATACTCTATGTATGTACGTACTGTATCAGACATATTAGATGTGTGTCGATGTATACCTATGTTTAGTCAGAAAGGGTATATCATATATGTATATTGATGTAAGTTGAAGAGCCCAAGCTGAGGTCAACAAGCAAGGGTATGTTAACCACCCACTTGAGCAGCACCAATAATACTTTATAGGTAACATTATAGCGGCAGCAGTTCGTTTACCTACTTACCTAACTATGTAGGTAGTTAGTTGACGACATTAAAGTCAATAGATTCGACCGCCTCTTCTTTTTTTTTCTCGGGAACCTAGTTACTAGTCTCGTGTTATTTCATCATCATCGTCATCATCCTTTCGTTATCTGGCCGCAGCTGTTACTACTGCTGTTGCTTTTTCTCTTTTCGGTTTGGCTTGGCTGGTGGGTATGCGATGAGATGGGAAATGAGGTTTGCGTGATGCAAGCAGGTAGGTAGGTAGTGCCTACGCTAAGTTAGGTTGGATCATGGAATGGATGGGAAAAGTTCATGTATGCAACGATCCTGTTCCAAAGAGGGCACCCCGGCGTTGATTGGCGTGGCTTATAACTAGTGGATAGTGCTTAGCATATGCCGCAAAGCCTCATGCACCTACAACTGTCATCAATGCCACTAAAACAACGGCATTGTAGGTATGTATGTATGTATGTACATTATGTAGTACAGTACCTAACCTAGGTATGTAGACTTGGCTCTCTCTCCCCTTGCTGTCAGGTTGTGGATTGTGGTGTGTTGCGCACAGCCTCTCGGCCTCTCCTTAACCATGTGTAATTGAAACACGAACCTAGTTAAAAAGAGCTAGAACCATGTCAATTGCTCAGCCCTCTTTCTCCTTCTTTCTCCCAGTTCCGGTCTCTCACTCCCTCGAACCTGATTCTCAAGTGTCGTTAATTTATTTATTTATTTACTTATTAATTATTATTATTATTCTCGTGTTTTACCAGGGTGTTAAAACATACTTACCTACCTTTTTACCTAACCGAAGAGAAAGAGAAGAGATACCAGACCTAGAGAGATCCCATTACCTCAACTATAACCCACCTACAACCTTAGGTATTCTGATACATCAATTCAAGCTACATGAGAGAGCGAGAACGAATAAAACAAAAAGAGAAAAGAAAAAGAAAAAGGAAGAAAAAAAACAACTCGGGGGTTTCTGAATTTCCTTATTTCTTCTTTTTCCTTGGGGGTACTATATTATTATATATTGTATAATAACTTACGAAAAGGAGAAGGAAAAGAAGAAGAAAGAAAAAAAAGAAAGCTTTCTGCTGCTTTTCTTTTCTTTTCATTCGCTCGCTATACTATATACTTATTACCACTGTCAGACAGACCTAAGCAACTTGTTTTAGGTACCTGGTCACGGGGCACAGGACAGGTTCAAAGCTCTATTAAAAAAAGTTTGGTTAGGTCTATATGGGACACTGGTGTCACGTACCGGGCAAGACCAGCACCAGCAGCAGCAGCCAAGACCTACCCCGCATAGTACCTGGGGCTGTACGCTGGGTAGTTCACTCAGGCGCCTTTGAGCCTCCGACCTATTCTCCAACAACTTCTTCTCCAATTACTTCTCGCACTATTTCTTCCCGCCCAGATCCTCGTCCTAGACCGCTCCGCCGCAATTGCACCACCAACATGTCCTCACCCGCGCACCTCGATGACCCAGCCCATCGGGGACGCCCGAGGTCACCTAACAATCCCAATCCCAATCTGCATCCCCATCGTCATCCTTCCCAGTCCGCCGATCGCAGCCGCAAGCGTCATTCCCATTCGCCCTCTATATTAGACGCCGTGCGCATGCCCTCGCCGCCTCCTGGCTTCAGCTACGACGACGCGCCTCTGCCCAGATCTCCTGCCGAAGACAAGCGACCCCGACGTCGCAGCAGCCCCGACCACAGCAAGAAGAGCAACCGGCACTCTTCCGACGAGAACCCACGGTACGCGAGACGTGCTGCGAGGGATTCGTCGCCGCCGCGCAAGTCCCAGCCCGAGATTGACGTGGTTGACGTCGTGCAGGAAACCATCCGACGCAGTGCCGACGTCCTCATGGCCTCCAAGTACGCCTCGAGGATGCTCGAGACCGACAACGAGCGCAAGGAGAGGAAGCAGCGGAAGAAGGAGAAGCTGGAAGACGACCTGGCCTACGGCAGTACTTCCTCGTTGATGGCCACCCCGCGACAGTCGCGTCCCGACTTCATGTCCCACTCGCCCTCTTCCTCTACTGCGAGCTTCAGGTATTCCGTGCCCGGCCAATGGGAATACCACGAGCCTGAAGAGGCATTGGCCCCTTCGCGCCGCGGCAGTGATTATGTGCCCCCTAGGCCCAGTAGCCGGCATCGCCGTGATTCCTACACACCCGGTCCCAAGCTCGTGGATCACGATCCCCCCTCGCGATCTGGTAGCCGCAGGGGCCATTCGCCGAAGCCCCCGACCGCGCGCATGTCTACCCTGACTGTGAACACAGGGCACCTTTCCACGTCGCTCTCGCACAGCAGCGGTCCGCCCGCCTCTCCCCTTCTCGAATCCTATCACGGCACCTACCAGTCTATGTCGCCCATGCCGTCGCCGCTCTTGCTTGCCTCGCATGGACCCGGTGGTAGTAGTCTAGACGTCGTCGAGCCCCTCTCCCCAGGCATCTCCGACGGCGAAAATGGAGATAAGAAAAAGCGCCGTGCTCGTTTCCACGACCCCGTGGATGATGCAGCGCGTCTGGCCAAAGCCTTGAAGGGCGAGCGAAGGGCGCCGGATACCGAGCCGCTAATCGAGATCCTGCCGGGCATGACCCACGACCAGATCATGGATCTACGGTCCGAATACAAGCGCCTAGTCAAGACTGGACCGGAGCGCAAGAGCGTCAACGTGGCTAAGCACATCCGGGCACGACTAAAGGACGAGGATCCGATCCTGATGAAGGCATGCTACACTACCGCCCTCGGCCGATGGGAGTCGGAGGCGTACTGGGCCAACTTCTGGTACCAGGGCGACAAGACGCGCCGGGAGCTACTAATCGAGTCTCTCATGGGCCGTTCCAACGACGAGATCCGTCGCATCAAGGAGGCCTTCTCCGACAAGAAGTACCGTGACTCGCTGACGCTGTGCATGAGGACCGAGCTCAAGGAAGACAAGTTTAAGAAAGCCGTGTTGTTGGCTCTAGAGGCCAAGCGCATGGAGGACAGAGACGAGACCGGAAGATTGCTGCTTATCGACCGACACCTAGTCGAGGATGATGTCGAGGCCCTTTACAAGGCCGTGCATTCGGATAAGGGCGGAGAGACGGCCATGATCCAGATTGTGCTTCTCAGGAGCGATACCCATCTGCGCGAAGTATTGAAACTATATGAGAAGGTCTGCAGAAGCAACTTTGCGAGAGATGCGTTGAAGAAGAGCGGCAACCTCGTGGTAAGTGCATCAATTTTCTTTTCCCTTTCATTCTCACCGCTTTGTACTCTCACCGCCCCCGGTCTTTTTACTTGCTCCCCTTAGCGTGGGTGAACTTTAAGGACTACCTACGCATTTGAGAAGAGGGGGTGGCAAATAAATAAAAATAATACGGAAGAAAGTAACTAACATGTCATATCTAGGGAGAACTTCTAGCCCACATCCTCAATGGCGTCATTAATAAGCCGGTCCGAGACGCGCTGCTGCTACATCACGCGCTCAAGACGTCCAAGGATAGCCTCCGCCGCGAACTACTCATCTCGCGGCTCGTGCGTTTCCACTGGGACCGTCAGCACTTGACGGCGATCAAACGCGCGTTCCGCGAGCGCTACGGCGAGGATCTCACCGATGCCGTCCGGGAGGGCACTAGCGGGGCATGGGGCACGTTCTGCCAGCAGCTGTGCGTCACGCGTATGCCTAGTGAGGTGAAGCAGTTTGACACCGTGGCCACCGTGAAGGAGGTTCGAAAGGAGGTCCGGGACCGCGAGCGCGAGCGAGACCAGGAGCGTGACCACCACGAAAGACTAAGAGAGCGCGAGAGGGAAAAGGACTACGAGCGAGAGAAGGAGAGGGAGAGGGAAGAGAGGAAGAAGGAAAAGGAACGCCAACGACAAAAGGAAAAGGACAAGGAGAGGGAGCGAGGACGCAGTAGCAGTCTGCTCGAAGTCAAGGAGCATAGGCATAAGTCGCGTAGCCGGGAGCGGAGCCGCAGCCGCAGCCGCAGCCGGAGACGCGAGTAACGAGAAGGGACGAAGAGAGAACGACGAGTCTAGGACGACTAACGGGATGAACGATTGACGAACGATGTTGGCGCGCAGTGATATCCCATTACGTTTGAGAGGTTTATATTTGATACGCCACGGCCTTTGAAGTGGATCACCATATATGTGAATGGTCTGCCCACTGTCACATACGGCATATTATGAAGAATCCCCCGGCCTCCCTACTTTATTTGTATTCTTTTTTTTTATGGTTCTCTTCTCTTTTTTTTTGATTTTTTTGATACTTGATTTTCCTATGTTCATTTACGAGTTTATATCACGAGTACGCAAATCGGCCCTTACTAGACGGCCGGCCAGAGATGTTTGTTTACGTTCGCCACGGGGAAGCAGTTATTCATTATATAAGGTATCTTATATAAATATATATATCCATCTAAACCGAAATCGAAAGAAATATTAAGAAATTGACGATTTATTATAAGAGTTATGACGGCTTTCCCATTCCTTTATTTTCACGCCATCTTTCTTGGTTGGATAACCCTTACGTCAACTTCGCCGATCAAGCAACCTTTTTCTGGTGTTTCCAAGGTTTGTTGCGGGCCGTATGGTTTCTGCTAACTTGCCTAGCAGATGAAAGAGAAATATGCAACTTAGTCGGCCTTACCCGTGTGCATCATATAATGGAGAACCCTTCGTGAACCATCTTATTACAGTTCCGTCCGCTGCAGCAGAGGATAATACCTCGCCAACATACACGCGACCAGCAACACGACAACCACCAAAACCCAGGCGCGGAAAGGCAAGGGCGGCGAGCGCAACCTATCCAGCTCGCTTGTCGGCGCGGCCTTCTCGTTGCCGCTGTCCCCGGGCGGCCAGGGCGGCGCGATCCCCAGGTCTCCGAGGATCTGCTCGGCGGTGATCTTGGCACCCGCGAGCACGATGGGGACCCCGGTTCCCGGGTGCGTGCTGGCACCGACGAAGTACGTGTTCTCGGCCCCGGCGCCCACCGCCCGCGTCGGTGGCCGGAATGCGAGCACGTTGCCGAAGCTGTGGCTAATACCCAGAATAGAACCCCGATCGAGGTTGAACCGGTCCCGCCACGTCTCTGGGTCGTTGACCGTCTCCTGCAGGATGTGCCCCGCCAGGTCTGCGCACCCCGTGCGTGCCGAGAGAGTGGCCAGCACGGCGGCGCGGGCGCGCGCTACGACCGCGGGGAGAGGCTCCCTGTCTTCCTCCTCCGCTTCTCCTTCGCCTTCCCCCGGAGATGGGGACAGGTGGCCCGTCGGCACGAGCACGATGAGGGCATCACCCCCCGCAGGCGCGGCCGTGGGGTCCACCCGGCTAGGCGCGTGCACGTAAAAGCTTGGCGAGGCGGGCAGCGCGCGCCGGGGGCCGAAAATGGCCTCAAAGGACTCGCGGTACTGGTCCGCAAGAAATACGTTGTGCGCCGCCTGTAGCGCTGACACGCGCACGTCGAGGCTCCAGTAGAAGCACACGGCACTGCAGGAGACGGGGCGGCGGCGCAGGGACGCGGCGTAGCGCCTCGTCTCTGGCGATGCCGAAGGGGGGAAGAGCGCACCGTACGCGTACACCAGGTCGGCGTTCACGACGACGATGTCGGCACCCGAGAGGACCTCCCCGGAGGCGAGGCGCACGCCACATGCGCGGCTAGGGGAGGAGGAGGAGGAGGAGGAAGAAAAGAGGATCTGCGATACGGGCGCGTTGAGACGGTACTCGACCCCGAGCCGCTGGCCGACGCGCACGAGGGCGTCGAGCACGGCGTGGAAGCCGCCCCGGGGGTACCATATGCCGTCGACGAGCTCGGCACCGGGCAGGAGCGAGTAGGTGGCGGGGGCGGCGAAGGGCGACATGCCGACGTACATGGTGGCGAAGGTGAAGACGCGGCGCAGGCGCTCGGTGCGGAAGTAGCGCGCGGCGCGGGCCCAGGCGCTGTGGAAGGGGTGCAGGCGCAAGGCGGCGGCGGGCGAGCGCGCGAAGAAGGACAGCAGCAGCAGCAGCGACGGGGCGAAGTTGCCGTGCAGCACGGCCCGCAGCGAGAGCTCCTCGTGCACGTGCGCCTCGCGCAGCCACCCGAGGAAGCGCGCGAACCCGTCCCCGCCCTCGAGCGCCTCGATCTGCGACTTGAGCGACACGAGGTCCGGCGTCAGCGTGAAGGTGCCGCCGTCGGCGAAGTGGACGACGTAGTTCGGGGCGCACCGGAGGAGCGCGACGCCTTCGGAGGCGAGCGAGGTCGACAGGTCCGAGAAGGTCTCGTGGAAGAGCTGCGGGAGGAGCAGGAGCGAGGGGCCTTGGTCGAAGCGGTAGGTGCCGCCTTTGGCTGTGCCGTCCTTGTTTTTGGGGTGGTGGTGGTATAACAGACTGCAGCGCCCGCCCGTGAACGAGTTCTTCTCTAGTACGGTCACCGCGAGACCTGCCTTGGCCAGACGGGCTGCTATGGCGATGCCGCCGGCGCCAGCACCTGGATGGATGGAGGGAGAAGGAGAAGGGAGAGTTAGTCGGGAGGAGAAGGGTTGTTGTTGATAAGGGGGATAAACCAGTAAAAGAATTTGGGAGAAAAGGGGGGGCTTACCAATGACGATGGCTTTTTTCTGCTTGGATTTCGATTCTGACATTTTTTGTTTCTCTTCCTTTGCAATTCCCCTCTCGAGATACGGGTTGAGCTAGGTACAGATGGACGGCACGAAAAGGTTGTATGGTAAAAGATGTTAATTTGGTGGTGATGATGATGACAATGTTATTCGAGATAAGTTGATCAATCAACAAGTTGTAAAACCGCAAAGTAAGTGCGTAGCACGTCTAGATACCGAATGTCTTAGTTACGTGATACTTGGCTGGGAGCATAAAGAGTTTTATATTATACTTTACCTATATAAAAAAGAGAAAAGCCACCGGGGTGTTCCTCTCCGTCCGTCTTCGTCCTTTTTGTTTTCTTTTTACGGTTCAGAAGGGGGTTTTTGAGGGGGGGCGTAGGTACCTAGAAATTATGTAAGGCGAGCAGGTCTTTTATATAGCGCTATTTATTCGAAGGGCCCATGAATAAGTCGGGCAAACTCACATAATGGACTCAAAGTTACAAGATGCCGCGGATAAAAAGCAAAGAGGTAGGTACACAGGGAGGGAGAAGGGGAGAGGGGGAGAGTGTGTGTGGTGGTGGGCTGGTATGTACTATGAGATAAACTTTTCCGCCGGAAGGTTTGCCATCTAGTGTATCTCTCTTCTTAAGTATACCTATGTATAAGTAAGTAAGTGTATACGCTCATATACCAATACAGGACGATGAAGCCTTTCGAATCAACAGCTAACCCTAGATACATACCATCTACGTACCGCCTCCGTGTAGCATAACCATACATAATATATATACCTAACCTTCACTTTTAAGTAACCCCCCTTCCCCTCCCCACCCCCTAAAAAGGGAGCATCATATATAAAAAAACAACTAGGTTAGGTACCCCCGTTGAGGGGGATAACCACAAGACAGTAAGACAGCGTTTAGTATTCACTTTCAGATTTTCACTTTTTTACGCTGAGGAGCGGAAGATAGTTCGGGTTAACCCAGAGCATACCTACATACATACATACAAAAGTCCACCCTTACCCGCAACCGCGACCCATCGACAAAACCACTATGCCGAGGAAACCAGACACTCTCGTATCCTACCTACCTACCTACCTAACCTACCTACACACTTCCCAATCCAAGAGAAATAAAAAGGCATTAAATAAATAAATAAGTAACAAAAGAAAAAGTCAATCTCCATAATTATTTCCCTTTCCCTTTCCTTCCCTTTTTCCCACTATAGTCTTAATACCAACCTACCTAATATCAAACAACCCCCAAGAGACCAGAGACGAGAAAAAAAGAAGGGTTAAAAGCAGAACTTACTACCTAACCTAGTTGAAGAAAAAGAAATAGCAACCAAGGGCAGGCGGGTGAACGAGAAATGTGATCAACATATCTCCCTCTCTTCTCTCAAACTTTCCCTTCCTTTCCTTTCCTTTCTTTTCCCCAATATGTACCTAATGTTACGTACGTAGGATTTGTAGGTAGGTAAGTAGGTAATTTTTGCGCGAACGAGTTAAGTAAGTGTCCAACCAGACAGACGTACCTACTTAAAGCTGTGAGCTTTAGATAATCCACCTGCCAGCCTAACCTATCTTACAATATAAACCCATCCAAACTTGTTGTTCTTGTTCAGAAACTTATACATATTATGATGCTGAAGCTAAATATCTGGAAGCCGTACCAACTGCTTCCGTAGGAAAAGAGAAATAGGGGAAGAGGAAGCAGGGAGGAGATCATTACGATAATATATATATATATATATATATGCCCTCCCCTTGGCAAGGAATCATATACTCCAGAAATTAGGAATTATATATATATAAGGGGCAGAGAAAAAAAAGTAGGACATGTTATCTACAGGGGGTAACAACAACATCGCCTTCAACCCTAAGTAAACTGCATCCAGCACATAACCACTCCATACTACAACACTAACCTACAACGATTATAAAAACCACCCCATTAAACCCGCTAATGCTCCTTTACCCCTGAGACCAAAGACACCACCAAGCCACCCACAGCCTTCTCAATCCCGGCGCCAACGCCGACACTGTCACCTGCCCCTCATATCCGCTGGACCCCGTTTCCCTGAGCACCCGCCCAATGTCCATGTAGCTCTCCACCGCGACAACCAGGGGAGCGCGGACCCTCGGTGGGAGGCTATCCATGGCAGGGCGCGCGCACGCGTATTCTCTAAATGCCAGGTCCAGCATCCTCTGCCTCAGCCTTTCTATCCGCCGTGAGGGGCTCGCGCAGACGACGGCGATGTCTCGCGGCGCGAGGTCCTCCTCCGCGAGCCAGGTCGTGGGGATGTACACCCGGCCCATAGCTGCGTCAGCTTCGATGTCGCGTGCTATGTTTACATACTGCACTGTTGAGGAGGGGGTCAGTAATTATCATCATGTCTGCGTAAAGGGAAAGAAACGGAAAATTCATTGAAACTATGTTTCGAGAGTAGTCGGCAAAAAAAAAAAAAAAAAAAAAAAAAAAAAAAAAAAAAAAAAAAAAAAAAACACCCATCATAACTTGGTAAAAGAAAACCGCTCACAGGCACGTCCCATAGTCCGGGCAGCGAGGACCAAATTAGACTGCACGCCAGCCGTGCTCCAGTGATGCCGATAGTGATGGAACACAAGCCACAAGAACAGCTCGCCGACCGTGCCAGCCACCCGTTCGGCATACATCTCAAGATCCGCCTGATTCGTGATAGGGTAGCAGACATCCGAGCCGACGCTTGAAGAAGCAGCAAAAGCGAGGTCCGTCCTGAAGCCCTCGAGTAGCTCGTAGAGTGGTTCGCGGGGCAGGAGTCTCGTGGGCAGGAGCGCGAGCGCAGATCTCTTCGTGGGGAAGTTCCTCTCGATGTAATAAGTGACAATATCGGTACCACCGCTCGGTGGAGAAGATAAGATCCGGGGGGCGTAGACAAGGTCGAGGTAGCCGGTCAGCTTGTTGATCCAGTCCCGGGCCTCGGCCTCGTTGCGGGACTCGTCCACGAGGTCGTCCGCAACCCGGCAGAAATAGTATCTAAGAGGAATAACGTTAGATGATCCTCTCTTACCAAAAAAAAAAAAGCCACTCATGGGCTTCTCTTTTTCTCACAGGAAAACCAAGTCGATGCGCAAGCGACCGGGGACCACCGCACTGGCGAGGTAAAAGCTCCGGCTCTTCTGCCGGAGAGTGCCGACCGCCTCCCTTAGCCCTCTCACCCGCGCCATGTCAAACTTATCCGGATCGGCCAGCACGGCCCTAACCAGGAGCGCCGGCGAAGGCATCTGCGCCTGCGTCCACGTCCGTCCGGGGGGGGAGAAGAGCTCGGGGAAGGTATCCAGGACGGCGACGGCGCGGTCGAACGCGACGAGCCCGAACACGACCAGCGCGTTAGTGGCAAGGAAGAACACGGCCTCCTCGACCTCGAGGCGGCCCCACACGCACCAGCCGAGCTTCGTGCCGGGGGCTATGGCCCACGTCCCGCGGCGCAGCGCGAGCTCGTCCACGACCCACAGGTACGCCGTCGGCACGCCTATCGGCACTGCGACACACAACGGCGGGAGCGTGACGAGGGCGTGGCCCGATAGCATCCAGGTCAGCAGGGCGAAGGGGCACGCCCACACTAGGATCAGGCCTAGGTACGTGCCCGCGCTACCACGGTGCACGAGCGCTATCCCCGCCGCTATGCACGCCGCGAGGAAGCCCTGGCCCGCCGCTTTCGCCCGCCGCGCGCCCGGCTCCGCGTCCCGCCGGCCCGCGAGGAACTGCGCGTGCAGGACGGGCTTGTTCAGCAGGATGTACAGTAGCGCAGTGGTGTAGGTCTGAATGACGAAGAAGAACAACTCCTCGGCGGGCACGCCCAGGAGCCGGAGCCCGGCGATGGCGTCGGGCGGGTAGGTCCATATGCCCTGGCGTATCAGGTACGCGTCCCACGGCAGCGTGGCGCAGAAGGCGATGACGACGAGCAGGAACGTCTTGTACAGGTCGAGCCGCGTTAGCAGCGGTTTGAGGATTACGGTGAGGACGCCGGCCAGCGGGATGGTGAACGTGAGATGTCTAGGGATGGGTGGGTCAAGTAGCTTGTGCATTAGCAAACGATCTGTCGTATATACGATGGTAATAGCTCATTACCAGGGTGTTATTTACTTACACGAGAGCATATTCGTAGGTCATGGCAGATAATGAGGCTACCAAGGGGGAGCAGACCCGAAGAAGCTCAACATCGAGGGTCTTCGTTCCTCTGATTCATACACGAGCTTCGATGTATTATGAAACCCGGTTAACGGTAGTTGATGTCAAGTATATCGCCGTATGTGCACGAGTTGCATCAAGCCCTGGTCAAAAACGAATATCGTGTTGACTTTGAGCCTTGTAGGGGGTTTAACAGCGGTAGCATCAGCTCAGGAGTAACAGCCAAGTGACTTCGATACTACCTAGAACCAAGATCTAACGCAGGAACCATCCTGAGCACGTTGTTATGCTTTGAGTCTGTGAACCTAATTCCATGAGATCAAAAATACATAGGTAAGTCAAGTACTTAAGTAACCTAACCTAAGTACTTACCTACATCAAATGTACCTACCTAGATATGTAAGTCTCGGCCTCGGTTCTCTCCATATTCCGCAAGCCAGGTGTGCCAGGTGTGGCGTAAGTGATGTGCAGAACAGGGCAGCCTCAATCTCGAGCTGCCAATGGGATACCTACCTGCTCTAGCTTGCTTTTTGACTTGCCGCTAGGTCAGGAGAGTCGCACTAAAGAATGCCAGATCTCAGTCGATCTATGTATGTAGCAGCAGGAGCCCTAGAGGGTTGGACCCTGAGGATCACTGTCTCGGAACGGCAAGTCGGCTGGTCCCGATATTCGGCTGACATCAGACTCATGGAAGTGGCAGGTTCTATTACCGACGCTCTTCGATACATCATTAACCTTAGTGAAGGTTAGTTGCTCTCAAGAATTGGCGCCTGCGAATTTCTTGCTATGAACAACAGTCCTAACCTTAGGTTAGCTTGATCAATTGTAATCATGTAGTGAATCTTCTGGTATTTACAACATTAAACACATGCAACCATCCGAAGCAAATCATGATTCACGTGGAATCTCTAACCACCGTCTCTTGTCCTCGTCGAAAGTCCACAGCGTCTCTATTCTGAGAAGCAAAATTCAACTTCATGACCACAATTGGAATTTTATACATTGGGGTTGAGAAAGGGTATCTTATAGGAAGGATAAGTATAGGAATATTTGGAAGCTATGAGTATATACTGCTTTGCTTGCAGATATGTCATCTCTTTCAGCGTTGACGTAGAGCACTGTAGTTGTCCCCCCCCCCCAAGGTAATGCCCTGTTATTTCTAGATCCATCCGAGCTTAAGGAGAGGAGCTATTCATCGGTCTCACTCTCATGTAAACTAATAAGGCACAGGCCATCCTTGTGGCGGTTCGAAGGGGGGTTCAACGTTGGGAATAGGTTGGGTCATGATAAAACAGGATCCGAGTACCGGTAAGCTGTAGCCTCCAACCTCAAACGGGACACCCTATTGTGCTGGGGGAGGTGGATACCACGGCTGCATCGCTCTCGGGGCTTGAGGAAAGCCCGGTTGTGGTTGAAACAACTGTCCTCGGCCGCCCCGGAACCCTCCTCTCGGTCCGCCGTAGCCACGTCCTCGGTAGCCTCCGCCATATCCTCTGCCACCGCGGAATCCACCACGATGGTGTCCAGTTCCTTCATGGGGTGGGTTGTTGTGCCGCGTCCCGCTGGTTGGAGCCGTCCTATCATCACTCCCGGATTGTTGAGGAGGAGCCGCCGCCGCCGATGACTGCGATGGCTGCGATGGCTGTGATGGCTGACCGCCTCTTCCTCCTCGGCCACGTCTGCGGACAAAGGGCCTCTTTGAGCTCTTTGGTTTGCCCTCCAATGAAAATTCGATCTTCTTGATAGGGTTCTCGGCCATCTCGAGGCCCGTCAAACCCAGCCGGTCCCAATCCTCCTTCGGCGTCGTCCAAGCTTGGAACACATTTTCCAGCTTTTCAAGCTTCCGTACCTCTGGCACCCAACACCGTACATATTCTCCCTCTTTATCGTAATCAAATGCCTGCTTCACTGGGTTGAAGATTCGAGCTTCACCCCTAGGGTCATTGCCGACTCCAGAGACATATTGCCAATTAGCCCAGTTGGAAGAAACATCGTAGTCTACAAGCAGCATCTCGTACCACTCAGCACCGTAACGCCAATCGATTCCCAAGTGTTTCGCCAAGAAACTTGCAACATTCTGACGCGCCCGGTTTGAAGTGTAGCCCGTGTATATCAATTCTCTCTGTGACGCATCGATAAGACCCATCCCCGTCGTGCCTTCATAAATTCTCTGAATTGTCTTAGATATTTCCTCTGATGACTGCTGGGGGTTGTTGCTCGAGACACCCGCTTGACCCGATTTCCACTTGTTTGTATGGTCGTCTTTGAACCCAGAGCGGTGAAACAGTTTGTTCTTGAATTTCCTAGTGCAAAGTCGCATATAGTCGCGCCAGAGTAGCTCGAAACGAATCGCTTTTGTCCCCTCGTTCTCTCCCTCGCCGTATCCTTGAGCTCCTGCAAATTTGTCGTCCTTCCCATCTTCGTAGAGCATGAGCGCATTATGCACCTGTCGAGCCGTGATACACCCCTGTGCGAGGTATGCAGATAGTTTAGTGCTAAAATCAGGTCCTAGCAATCCGTTCCGCGAATTCTTATACGAGAAGGCGTGGCCTGATGTGATAAGATAATGCAACCGATCGGCAGCATTGTCCTCGCCACCACTGAAAGGATGGGCAGACTTAACCTCTTCAAGCTTGGTGACGTCTGGTATTGCAGAGGACAAAGGCTGTAGGAGTGCCTCTTCAAATTTGTCTAGTGTGGATGGAATTTCGAATGGCTCTTCTTGCTTCGGGATCTTGGAGGGTTCGATTAAGGTTGGCAAGCTACCTTCAGCCGGTGGAGGTAAAGGTGCCCTTGGTTTTTCGCGCAGGGGTTCCATCATCTTCCGATAGGTAGTGAATATATCTGGGAGGTCCTGAGGGCTGTCAAGTTTTAGATCTCGACTGTTTTGGGGGGGTCAGCATCCGTTTTATTCATCGATTCCTGCCGAATTGCAAAACTCACTCGTCGACAAAGTACTTTTCGTCAGTCCATACTTGCAAGCTGATGCCCAGACTTGAGCAGGTTTTTGCTATTCTCTTCTCTTCTTGCTCCTCTTCGTAGCCCACCTCCCCTATCATCCATACAGCACCGACATCTTGTTGGTTGGCCTTCAGTTCATCCACAATATTCTTCAAAACTTGGCTCGAGTTTCCTACTCGAATCTGTAAATCGGATTTTAGTTTCACAAGGTTGTCTTTCATGTTCCAGATCGATTGGGCGATAAACTTGGCTCGGTGCGGCCCACATCTCCAAAGACCTCCGACCTCACTTCTAGCCTCAGGAAATGGTGACGTGCTTCCATCCTTTAGTAGTCCTGATACCTGGATTTGGTGAGGTGGTACGATGAACACTGGAAGAAGATGTGTGAAGCCATGGCTGGGAGAGGATCCGAGATGATGAAGGATAGGATTGTCAGAGACACGCAAGTCTCTACGAACTAGGTAGATCAGAGTATTGCTCTTCGACATGGTGGGATGGAGGGAAATGCGGTTGCGGGTTCTAGCTGCGATGTTTAGAGTTGCGCCGCAGGGTAATGGCTTGATGTTGGCTTCAGAGTCGTGCGTCTGACTAATGCGGGAACCCAAGGGACTTGCAAGGCCGAGAGGAGGAGGATGGATATTAGACGGAAGACTAGATATACCCAGCACCGGAGTTGAGTTGGCACTGAGTTAAGGTATTGTCGCTGCTGTTGTTGTTGACGAGAGAAAATGTTGACGTCGTCGAAAGGTTGTAGCTGCTGGTCTTTCTTTCAACCCAGACGAAGGGCTATACTGCCCGGGCCTAAATTAGGGGTACCCGAGTTACGGACGGCCCGATAAATGAAAGAGACAAGAACCGTCAAAAACTGGAGATGTAAGCCTTAGATCGCAGTGGCTATGGAGCATTAGACCTTGCCATCTAACCGAGTTAGTCAACGCGCAATAGAGTAGCGCTAGTGTGCATAACGATAGAAGACCAGAAGACTAAGCGTTCTAGATTGCCCGTAAGGTGAACATGTAGATTGCCTTTGCTTTTGCTCCCGGGAGGAGGACGAGCAGGACGGGCCCAGATTGTGGGAATTGTCCTAGTCTTGTGAATGATCCCTGGTGAGCATGGCTAACTCATCAATCTAGATCAACCTGGGGCTGGTGAGCAGAAGGCCTGACGATATTGTATGAGGCGATATGCGCCAAGGGGGGAGCTAGCTTAGGTAGTTTGGTGTTCGATAGGAGGAGATGAGGAATAGGATAGGTGGACGTGTTGTTGTCCAACAAAAGTCAATTAATTGATATAGATACGCTCAGTCGAGGATTATTCTCACTAGGTGATCCGCGATGTGTAGACGAGGGTGGTGTAGTCAAGATGGTAGGGTGATCTAAGGTTAGAGAGTTTCTGGAGGAAGATAGAATCGAATCAAGACACACACGTAGCAAACAAGTCAGGTAAATTTAGGTGGGCGAAACCGGCCAGCAACGAGGAAGGGTCCCTGTTCCTTTTTTTTCACGTGAAATTATATATCAAGAGGGGGAGTGGGAGATTTGACTCAAAAGGTGATGCCTCCCCCCCCTCTCCTCCCCCTTCTCCTCCTCCTCTTCCTCCTTTGCCCTTCCGGGGGGCGCCATGGGAAGAAAAGGAAGCCACATAGAGACATGCAGTTGAACATGTGGTTGCTACTGACAATTACACGCAGACTATTGTAGATCGTGCAATGCTGGAGGTATATCAAAGATCGAAAAAACCGGGAGGCGTGTGCCTCAGAATTGCCTATTCGGGTGGGATGGTGAGGGTTTGGAGGGTCGATTGAAGATTCAGATCCGGGGGCTGAAGATCGGAAACCCATAAAATAAGATTTGCTGGGTTTGGGGCAGGGGACGAAATCCTCCGTAATTAGTGGGACCTAACGTGTTGTTGCACGGAGTGAAAGTCTCTTCCCAAGATTTGTTCTTTCCTCAGAAAAGAAAATTAGTACTACCTGGTTACATATGTACATAGGTCAACTAGGTACTAACATTATTAGGTACTTACCTACTTGACTTACATATATCAATCTATAAAGTACTACATTGGTTCTTCATCTTACATAAGGTTTTAAAAGGTTATCTCTTTCCATCTAACTTAATGTAATAATATAATACCCCCTAATTACACTTGATAGCTCTTTGGGGGGTTTGAAGATTGAAATCGATTGGCTGTACGTTTACTCTCAACATGGAACCCAGGACAGTAAGTATAAACCCGGTTATCAAGTTACATACTGGTGGTGGTAGTGGTGGTGGTGGTGGTGGTGCCACTGCTACTACACCTGCATGGGTAGGTAGGTAGGCCAAATCTGATCTAGGGTGGTATTGTATATATGATCTATAATCTTAGGTATAATCCATGTCAGATCGCGGAGCTTCTATCACTATGACGATGCAAAATTATCTCCAACTCGTCTCGATTGGTTCTAGTAGTGAAAAAAAGACCCAGTAGACAACTTCTGGTCCACACGTTCCTTATTCCACCCGCAAGAGGCTTATTCCATGTGACTAAACCTCCACACTCAACTACCGAATCCGAATGCTGTGTACGAAAAACCCTGGGAAGGAAAATATAAACATGTTGATTGGTCCGGAGAGCACCACAGGCTAGAAGCACGCCAGATCCCTGGATCAGATAGCTATCTTACATCGTGTAATTTTTAATACATACCTAGGTACGTACATGTAGAATTTGTGTGTGGGAGCCCCCTTTCCTCTTAGTGTCTAACACAACATATATAAGAGGCAACAACTACTTGCTAATGTAATAACATAAAGAGGCCAAGTTAAAACAGCCACTTATTATTATATGCAACCACGGAACTCGAAAGAACATTGAAATATTGATGAAAAAGAAACAGAACAATCATGATTTAGAATCGACTCAGCATATATATCTCCTCAGCTCTTACAAACTCATATACTCTCAGGGGGGCGTTGTAAATTCATGTACTTGTACATGCTATAGCTCACGACAGTTTGTACCTGGATAGCTCACCACTGACAATATGGTAACGGATAGAAGGGATACATTAGAGGTGTACTTGTGTACCCGTGGTGCCACAATGTTGCGTAGTTACTTAGTTGCTGGGTATCATATGGCAATGTCCTAGTATTAGTTGCCGTTGCCCCCTAACTGGGTCAATAGCCCTAGTCGACCGGGAGTGTTCTGAAACTTGGTCACTCTCTTTGGGCCGATAAACATGAAATAATAGCATGCATATGTATGTGGTTGCCTGATTGTATACCTGAACTAAGGCCACCGTGCCTATAGCAAGCATATGGATACGTAGTATGACCACGTGGTTATGGGAAGGGCGGCAACGACACGCGGTTCGATTAAGCATTTCCTTGTTTCTTTGTCTTACAATAACCTGTATTCTAGAACAGCCCGCGTAGTGTCACGGCAGATAACATTCCGAATCGGCGAACTGTCCCGATTATGAGCATCATGGATAATGCCTCGGGACACCGAGAAGAGGTCATCCCAATTTTGTCTCCCGGAGTTTTTATTGTTGTAAGTAGCCACCAAGAAGGCGAGTATTAGACATGGCCCTGGTGATAAATGTAGAGACACACTTTTGTGCACTAAGGAACCTTGATTCTTGACTTTGAAGTTGATATATCACATTGCCTCCCAAACACTGCACATACTACTACTGGATACAGCTAGAACCTCGTACGATTCACAAATTCTACAGTTCAGACGGTGAGCCCATGAAAAACTAAGGATAACTAGTTAAAACAATGAATTTACCGATTCTGCTAATGACGGAGCCTTCGAGTGTTCAGCTAGGCACTACGGTTTTTGTCTCGAAAGCCCTGCTGCGTGTAGACCGTTACCTGAGTTCTGTAACTCCCTACCTCACTTAGACAAATCTAGATTTTCTTTTGCTGTGGTACACTATCCCTGGTGTACTAGTAACTGCGATTAGAGATCAAGGTGACGAGATATACAATCGAGCTGGAAACGACGGGGCACTTTGGAGAGGCCATACCTGCCCCTGAGCTGCTGACCCGTCACACGACATGGAGATTACTTCCTAACATACCGGAGACTGTGCTTCTATGAAAGTGAGATATCGTCATACGTTTACTAATGCAAACATCTTTACTCCCTTACTTCCTCGTTCGCCTCTGGCTATACTTGGGCCCACCAGGTGCTCTACCGACTGTATGGTTGAGCAGGGTCGAGACGCGTCCATGAAGCAATGTACATTTCAATCTGCGAAACCTCAATTGGAACCTTCACAGAACAGGGCAGGCGTGTGCGGAATGTGAATGTAATCAGGAGCTACTGATTTAATTGTAGGACATAAATAAGGCCGTTTGGTGTTGGCGGGCAAGTTTTTAACATCGAATGCGGCCAATGTACTTAGGATGATTCTCTGAACGATATACAGCATGATCTATGTAACAATTGTGGAATTCATACATCACCGCCTCCCGCAGAAACAAAGTTTATATAGAAGGCTAGAATAGGGGTTGGATAGGGATGCAGTATGTTAAAGGTTAGACTGCTACTACCTATCAACCAACATCAATATTAATACCCACTTCAGCTGCCAAACTCTCGGATCTGCATATTGAAATACCTACCTACCTAACGAAAGGTGTCGTGCATTAGAGCACGTCAACTTAGCTGCACAAGCACGGCATAATCCTCACAACGAGCGTCATTATGTTCGGGAAAATAGGAACAGGTAATTGGGGGAAAGCAAAGGGGCTGGAGGGCAGCTAAAAGTAGATGGGACTTCTGACCGAAATCAAAAAGCCGTGTCAAGATGTGGCCAAGACTGCCGAATAGCTAGGTAGACTGTGTACGGTCTCCAGATTTAGACACAATGATCAGCCGATTAATATCGAAAGGGGGTATATGAATCAAATCGTCTCAATTGACGAGAAAATCTTGTCTTAATGAAACGTGGTTGGCTTCAGCTGATTGCTCATAGAAACACAACCCCTGCGCAGAATGATAACGCCTGAACACATCGGCTATATTTGCCTGCTGTCTTTGCATGTCTCTCCCTGAATCAATCGCTGTGGAAGCAATTGAAGTCGATTACACATGCATACCTACCTTGGCTTGGAAGCGGTAGGTGGTAGTTCAAGGCTATAGTTACCAAACCACGATACATGGTATCTCCATTGGGTAAGGCACTTGCTATTCTCTTTTCTTTTTTTTTCTTTTTCTCCTTCTTTTCTCTTTCACCTTGCACCGAGTTCAATTGCCGGCGGTGAATAACATCGACGTTGCTGTCTTTGTGTATGTGCGAGTCTTTCGAGTTGTTGAGATGCTAGTAGAAAGCTACCTAAGGTTAGATAGATACTTAAACAGACAAGACAAGTTGTGCTGTCTCGGAGGTTGATGAAACGGGGTGCAGCGACATGAGCGGTGGTGGCGTTGGTAGTAGTTGTGGCATGTATGTGCGCATGCATGCATGCATCATCATCATTCCATATCATCATCACCACCATTATCCTCCCTCCTCATCTCATTATCGTTGTCGTGTTCAGCAGCAACTTGTCGGACCACGGCGTACAGACAGGGGAAGCAACGAAAACAACAACCAAGAGGCCGAATTGCTCAGCCTCGTTGCGCGGTGACTTCCAGGTGAAGATTGTTACATATCTCCATGGTGACATGACGATGCAGTTGTGGTGTTGAGGCTTAACTGGCCCGGCCTGTCCGTCAATGGTTGTTGTATGGTTCGACAATTTCGTCGCGTTCGCCGAGATCGACTAACCTTGGCTACAGCAGCAGCGATAGCGTGTGGCGCAGCTACACCCACATCGGGACAGGTGGATGGTGTTAGTGTGCTAACCTAGGTAGCCGGGAGGGACTAGTGCACACGTGTTCAGAGGGTTCAGCGCTAACAGAGGAGACCTCCAAGCAGCTCCAGGCGGTGGACTGTGCAGAATAGCGATGTTCAGGGTCAAGAGGGTGTCGAATTGGCAGCAGCAGCTTGGAGGACTCCAAGTGCCCTTTCTTTTTTTTCTTCTTTTTTTTTTCTGTTTCTTTTTTTTTTTTTTTCCTCTTCGTCCAACACCAAATGCAACCAATCCGATGCAACGCAACCTTTGGACTAGACTCCCCAAACTCCAGTCCAGGGACCTTCCAGGGTCAGCGCCCGGCCTCCAACTTTTTCTCTTACCGCGATGAGGCTGAACACATCTAATCTCATCAACTCACCACCACATCCCGACCTTCAACGTCATCTCATCCGGTCCATCCAAATTCCCGTCACCATCTCTGCATCTATCGTAATTCCATCCCCTTCCCCTTCCCCATCCCCATCCCCATCTCCATCTCCATATCATAATCCATAATCCATAACCGTATCTGCATTCTGCATGCGCATTGGCATCGGCCTCCGCAGCATTACGTAGGAGGCCGCCCAGCTGCTCGGCAGCCCAGCAGCAGCCATTGCCAGCAGCCGTCTCATGCGTCGATCTGCACACGCACACACGAGGGAAGGGAAGAGAAGAAAAAAACAGGGCCCTCAGTTCGTTTCGTGCTCATCCACACGCGTTCTGGTGTCACGTTTCTCCCCCCCCGTCAGGCCCCCCCTAGATTTCATCTAGTACGTACTATATTCTCATCATTATCAACACACGCGCATACTCTCTCTCGCACGCGCATACACGCATCGCCATCTCCACTCCTGCAGCCTCGTCTCCATCGGGGATTAGGCCAAGCTTGACCTACTCATTGGGTGTCGTTTCTCCCATCCCCGCGGGCATAGACTCGCACCACTTCGACCATGGCTCCCGTGCTTCGGCCCAGATCGCCCATCGTGGCGCGGGCAGAGCGTCTATCACCCGGTGCTATCGCCGGGGTCGTTGTTGGCAGTGTAGTGGGGGGCAGCTTCTTGCTCATCGTCCTGGGGTTTCTATACTTCCGGTATCAACGGAGGTTGAGAGAGGCCCAGGCCGGAGACCCTCTGGCTATATCCAAGGGCCACATCGGTGATCAGCCAACCTCATCACCCTGGCAAGGCGTTCTTCCGGGGCAGACCTCCACAACCCACAGTGCACATCCCCCATCTGATAAAGATCTTGGATCTGAACGGGCAGTTCCAGCCGTCGGCGATACTACAGATCAGCATCGATCACCTGTATCCCCCCACGGCGATGACTGGATGGGGCACAATGCAGAGTTCTACCCTCACCAAGTACTCGTCCAGGATTCCCTGCCGCAGGATGTTGACTTTTCCTTGCCTGCTCCCGAATCAACTGATCCCAGCACGCTTGTCGCTGCCAACTCGGACTATTACGACATGAGGATCTCGATGCACTCTGAGCCTGAGCAGCCTTACTTATCACCCTCTAGGCAGATGAGCGAGCTGTACCGCGCCCAGCAGAAAGATGCTGAGGAGCACAAGAAGAGGACTGGTTCTTTCCCCAGGAGGCTATTGGAGAGCTTTAAGAGGAAGCGTTCGACCCAGTCCTCGGGCCGTTCTCAAGCATCTGCACCATCTCCGCCGCACCAGTATTTTCCTGTGTCGCCGGTGGATAGCCCGATCAGCATCAAACAAGAGCCGGGCCTGCCGTTGCCGGAGGGTGCCGATTCGCAGCTCCAGAGGGGTGAGAATCGATTGTTTACAGAACCCGAAGAAATTCCCGAGTCCGTGGCACCGGGCACCACTAGGGCTGAAACTGCGTCAGAAAAATACCCACAGCATCATAAGAGGCAGAAACGATGGACACGCGATTCCCAGTACGGGGATTCCCCGCTCCGTACAGATTCAGCAATCCGAGAAACCACGGAGAGGGACCCCGAGCTCCCATCAGCTGCGCTTAGGACCGACTCCACTTACGGGTTGCCTCCCGCGGCTCAGCCACCACCCCCGGTCCAACCCCAAGAACGGCTTAAGAGCCCAGACATCCCGGAGCCTATGGATATAGATGGCCATCAATCGCAGGTTCCTGACCAGTCTGTCTTCAGAGGTTCACATTCTCCTCCTCTTCCACCAGAGTCCTTCGTCGTCCCCATGGCTGTCATGCAACCCACCAACGCCCTTGAAAAGGCTGCTTATACCGATTACCAAATGGAGAACTCGGCGTCGCCACCCGCGATATCTCCCACCCCGCCGGACATCATCACCGACCAGCTGTCGCATGACCAGGATTATGATGACGACCTGAACATAGTCAGCGAGCATGACTTTGCGGACAAATACCTAGATCTTCCCGACGATGACGATGAGCCCCGACTATCTGGCGACTCGTATGAATATTCCACAACGACGCCGGGACAAAGCTCCACCGACCCCTCATGTGGACGGACGCCAGACACCCGGATCACAGCATCACCGTCCCCATTCCCAACCGTACCAGAGCATGTCAAAGTGGAGATATCGCCAAGCACGTCGCCTGAGGTGGCGAGGCTTTCTCCCCAAGGCGCCCCGTTGACTTGCGAAGACTGCGGCCGGCAATTCGACCAGATCCACAAGCTTAACCACCACAAACGTTATCACGACCGCAAGCACGAGTGCCCCTACGACGGCTGCGACAAGAAATTCGGCACTAAGACACACCTTGACCGTCATATCAACGATAAGCACGAGAAGTTGAAGGCATATCACTGCACCGAACCTACGTGCCCTTATTTCAAGGGTGGCAAGTTCTTTGCCAGAAAAGATAACTGGAGGCGGCATATGGTCAAGAAGCACGGTGCGGGAGCACAAGAACTTGAAGCGATGGATGAGTCCCATGGATGATAAGCGATTCTCTGGATTCTGGGTGTCGTCTGTGCCATGATCCGTCTGTACCATGCCCAATGGCGGTGACGAGTCGCGCTAGGTAAACTAGAAGACTTCGAGAATCACCATGCCATCGATTTTACCACAATGGTCCCCTGCCCGGGGCGCTCTTGGAGACTGCCCTCGAGCCAAGGGTGCCGAGCAAGGTTCGAACATGCGAGACCGTGCGTGGATTACTAGGTCGCGGATAAGGGACGATCTACAGCTTGATATTGACCTTCGATATTTACACAAAGTTCTTCAATTCATTAGATGTATCCATTTTAATTACTCTTTTGACCACTTGCCCGGGGTACTCTGGGCTTTCCCTTTCCATTCTCGCCACTTTCCGTATGCATTCTTTTAGCGACTATATCAGGGCATCAGACAGCAAGCGAATTTGGTTTACTCATATTGGAGATATCTACTACAAAAGATTCGGCGCTGGTGGTATATAAGGAATCGATTTCCTCTTAGCCTTTATTTTTTTTTTTTTTTTCAGAGTTATATATCCGAGATGGATCTCAATGCGCATAGCGAGCCCTGCTTAGATGTCCTACATTGGCGCAGGAATTTGATAGAACCCACTAAGAATAGTTTAGAAAGAGACCTAAGTTCGAAGCTATTGATGAACATATCGTGTTGCCCCTACTATTGCTCAATTCAAGGTCTAACGTACCAGACCTACCTAGGTACATCGTAATGGCTTTTACCCACATCCGGCCAACACACAGTCTCGCATACCTATCAGTAGTACCTAGTACCTAGTATCACCATCAACGAAAAACCTTGCATGTGCCGGCCGGTGACGCAATTGTAGGTAGATAAGAACACAGACCCCGGTATATTTGACGTAGTTTGTTTTTAAGCTTCTTTTTCGTAAATGTACCTACATAGAAACATACATACATCCAAGACAAGACTTTTTCGGGGGAATCCGTCGGTAGGGCCCATGCATGCATGCATACTATAGGGTAGATAGTGTACATGCATACCCCACTCCAGCTTGCTTCCAATTGAATGCACGAACTTTGTTAGGTAACCTGGAAGCAAAAGGTGGCATTGCTGAGCAAAGCCACACTCACAAACACCGGGGGGAGAAGTTAGGTTATGTGGGGAGAACCTTATGTACATACCTTGGTAGTAGGCACGTACCTAGCACCCACTGTAAGTAAGTAACCTACCTACCTAAGTTAGGTAAGTACCTAGCGTAAACGAGGCCGCCTCCCTCTGAAACTCCACCCCCCATTTTCTCAAACTCTGCCAAGAAAGAAAAAACTCCCCAAAATAACAACGACCCTTTCTCATATTTCTTAAGGTTTCTTCTTTTCATGTTACCCACATGGCACGTTAGAGAAACCGACAATCACGAAACACGAGAGACAGAGAGAGAGATGGAGAGGGCCGCCCTACCTAAGTATCGTTAAGATATCTTGGATACACACATAGTTCCTACCAGGTAATATAAACCTAGGTAAGAGTAGGTAAGTCAGGATTGGTTTGGCGATCATCCCCTGAAAAGAGAGAGAGAGAGAGAGAGAGGACCTTGCACTTTTGTTTTGGAAACATTGTATCAGAAAACGTCGAGAATGAATGGTGTTGTCTTACACTATGTTCCCCCCCGGCTCATGCTCTCACACCTGTGGTCTGGGAGATTGCCCTGAGCGACAATGCTTGCTGCTGCTGCTATTATAACCTACATACTTGATGTATGTACCTGTGTGGTGTGCGTACTGTTGACTTACATGGCTCGTGAGAGATAGTCGATAACGCTGATAGAAAATAAAAGGGGGACAGATAGAAATGGATTTATCTCAAAGATTGATAGAACCAAATCTTTAACAAGAATTCTATCTCCTCTCTAACGCAGCCTCACCATCCACGCCAAGGACCTAAACCTGGGCGTCCCCTACCCCAGGGGGTAACATCCGGATCGGAGATCTAGACGCCAGAGGCTCTGCTCTCATACTTCTTGGCGTTTCCCGTCGCTGCTCCTTGACCTTCTTTTCCCTTCACCTCTGTCGCTCTCTTGACTATCAAGGCTAGGATGGGAGCAAATCACGCAGGCAAGTGACGGGTAATGGTAAGGAGAAGGAGGGTAGATCCCCAGATCCTCCTCTTACCTTGCTGCTGCTACTGCAGTTGCCAACCAAGGAGCGACATATGAGCGTTTCTATAACATAGCTCCCGCAGAGCCAAGAAGTGCTTGGCCTACCTACCTATGCCATCCCCTTTCTTCTTCCTTTCCCTCTCTTCTCCCTATGTTTCTTCTCTTCTATTTCCTCATCCATCGTTATATTCTTTTCACATCGCTCTAGACGAGCATTTTACATTGTTCACTTCGAATATCACCGGCCTGGGGCTCTTGTTTCTTTCTTGTCTTATTTAATTCACTATTTTGGCATATATACCTACCCACTCTCTATTTCCCGGGCTATATACGTAATTCTCTATTGTCCAAACAAATATCCTAAGGAAGAATAGAAGAAGAGAAAAAAAACTCCCGTGATCACAATGTTGACCCTTCGTTCACTTTTCTTGATGGGCCTCCTGTGCGCCGTGGAGGCAGCACCACGCCGGAGCAAAAACGGAGGACAACGACAGCAGGCGGCGGCGCAGACAGCACAGCAACAGGCCGATCAGATCCCCCAGGGCGTATCGACAGCTACAGACGGGAGCACTATACTGGACATGAGTGCGCAAGTGAAGTATGTGTTTCTCGCTCTTTTCATCTCACCTCTTCCTCATTCCTTTTCCAAGACCCAGTCCGAATGTCGTTCCCACATGTCTTGTATCGCACTGATATGGGGGTTAAATACCGCCTACCATACCTTCCTAAGGAAGTGAAGCGAAGAGCAGAAGCGAGAAGAAAGGCGTATAAGACGAGCGTCTATCATATCTATCATTAACCTAGTTTCACCACATAATTCACCTTCTCTTCCCCACCAACCTATCTTCCTCCCTCCCCTTTTGAAAGAAAACCTGACCCGAACTAACCCTTCAAACAGTGGCCAAACCGTCCGCTTCAAGGTCTCTGCTCCGGCCGACCAATTCACGACCGACTCTGGCGTCGACGGCGCTACGCAGGCGGCCAACGCCGCAGGGACGCTAGGCCTGAACGTGCTCCTGCACGGTGACGGCGGGCAGTCCTTCTTCGACTTCCCCAATCAGGCGGTGCAGAACAACCTCGCAGGTGTCGCCATCCTGGCTCCGGACGAGAACCTGTTCTGGGGTGGAGGATCCGGGCTCGACCGCACCGACGGCGTCGCGCACGCGCAGATCGTCAACGACCTAGTACAGGGGGTCCTGCCGCAGGTCCTCGCCTTCAACGCCAGCAGCGTGAGCTTCACGGGCGTGTCGGGCGGCTCCCTCCTGCTCTCGGGCTTCTTCGTCCCCGCGCACATGGGCAACTTCGGCAACGCGGCCGCGGGGCAGACCAGCCAGGTGCTGCTCAACTGCGGGGGGCTCGAGCCCCAGGTCGCCGTGGCCCCCGAGGCGGCGGCGGCCGTCGCGAGCACGCGCCTGCACTTCCAGAGCACGCAGCAGGAGCTGACCCTCCTGCAGCCCGCGATCCCGGCCGCCGTCGCGGCGTACGAGCAGATCGCGGCCGACGCCGGGCTCGCGGCCAACGCCATCGGCGCCCTGCAGACGGTCGACAACTCGCCCAACGGCGGGCACTGCGAGTTCGACGAGCAGGACTTCGTCTCGGGCGTCCAGCTCATGGCCGACTCCTTCTCGGCCATCATGCAGGGCGGCGACGGCCTGCTCGCCGGCACCAACGTCAACGTGCTGAACCCCGTGCCGGGGAACGAGAACTTGGTGTTCTCCGGGGCGTCGTAGAGGAAATGTTTTCCCCTGTTGATGGGATCGGCTTTGGTAGTGATGGTGGTGTGTGGTGGTGTGTGAGAGGGAGAAAAACAGGAAAAAGAAAAGGAAAGGGAAAAGGAAGAGGAAAAGGGTAAAGCAATACTTTGTCTCCCTATTTACCTACACCATAGAAGAATCTACCTCGACCGTCGAAAGTTTAGGTAGTAGTCAAACCGGCCTGCCTCTACATAGGTATTCCATGAATAAATACAAGTAAAGAAATAAAAGACCAAAAAAATCTCCCCTGGAATTCCCACTTCCCACTCTAGGTGACCTACCTACTTACGTTACGCACACCAACCTTAGTATGTAGTCAGTCATACACATCAATATACCTACCCAACGAAATCCCTTGTAATCTCATGTATACACACACACACACATACACGCATATCAACACATATCCATAAACACCTCTCCCCCCTAACCCTAAGCAGTCCTACCTAGTTAGGTATATAAAAATGAAAACACACGAGAGAAACACATTCAAAGGTCTTGCCCTTTCCCCCCTGTCGAATAAAACCCCTTACTTACCTACATACCTACATACTTACCTACCTACTTACACACTTACACACTTACACACTTAACCTAACCCAGTACCTTAGAATATACCTAAGGTAGGTATGAAAAAGACATCGTACAAATTTAGATGGAAACTTCGCTACTATTGTGACGTAAATCCATCTTGGTTATAACAAAATAACACAAATAAGAATAAAAATTATACAAGCCGGGCTGGCTTGTCCGGTTGGCTGGATACCTAGCTGGCTACCTTATTAAGGGGGTTTGGTTTAGAGGCCTCGTTATACCTATCTCCCTACTTAAGGTACAGTGAGGTGAAATAAGTATCGACCAAATTTTTTTTCCAGCTTTAACCACCACAACTGCCCTCTCACTTTAACAATGCCTCTTTCTGCACCACATAAAGCTATTAAGCTAAAAAAAAAGTTTTATGTATTTTTATAAGTATTAGAAAATTACAGTTTTTTTATTATAACGTAAAAGCTATTTTTAATGTAAAATATTTAATGTTAAAGTGAGAGGGTAGTTGTGGTGATTAAAGCTGAAAAAAAAATTGGTCGATACTTATTTCACCCCACTGTACCTTACTTCTAACTGACGCAAAAACACATATGGCCGTCATATTTCTCCATTAATTCCCTTTAAGGCAAAGCATGTAAGGTGAGGTGGATTTAAGCAATTACATAAATTCGTATGTTTTTTCTTCTTTTTCTTCAAATCCAGTAACATATATGTATGTATGTGTGAGTATATGACTCTCTGTCTCTGTCTTTGTCTGCAATTCTGTTTGTCTGTTTGCTCTTGCTCGCTTTCTCTCTCCCCCGTCTCTCTAGGAAGAGAGACAGAGAGAGGAGCGTAAGGCATCCGGGATAGATACCTCGGTAATGGATATAAAAATATTAAAAAGAGAAAAAAAAATACCAAACCCCTTCCAAAAATTTTCGTCGTATTTCCCCTTTTTATAGCAAAATTCCAAACTTCGCCCCCGACCTTCCCATCAAGTTCAACAATCATTGCCTTGATTCGTTGGTGTGCGTGTGCGTGTGTATGCCATAGTAGGTGGTAGCGGTGGTATCCAGATAACAATAAAAACAGAACCAACGCCGTGTGACAATTTTTTGAAGAAGAAAAAAGTAAATCAAAAAATTTTCCCGACTTTGTAAAACCCCATGCGGGTTACAAAGGTCGTGGAAGAAGAAAAAAAGTAAAAACCATCGCTATTCCTCCTCGCTCACATCACTCTCTTCCTTCTCGGCCGCGGTGGGGCCTCCCTCGCCCAGCTCAGCCAAAAGAGCAGCCTCGAGATCGTCGCAAGGCTCGGGGGGTGAGTCCGCCGCGTCCGCCCCTCCCACGTCCTCCATCTCCTCTTCCTCCTCTTCTTCATCCTCCTCGTCTTCCTCGTCGTCGTCGAACTGCATCGACTGCATCCCATTGCCGATGTTGTTGATGCTGCTGTGGCTGTTGTTATTGTTGTTGTTGTTATTGCTCTGCTGTTGCATCTGGCGGTTGATGGGGCTCGGAAGCTTAAAGTGCTCGAACGCGTCGTCGTCGTCTTCGTCTTCGCCGTCGGCGTCCTCCTCTTCCTCCTCCTGCTCCTCCTCTTCTTCCTGCTGCTGCACGAACTCGGAGAAGGCCCGCGGCTTGTCCATGAAGCCCGGCGAGAAGTCGCGGTTCGTGCCCGGAGCGGCGCCACCCGGATCCTCGATCGTGAGCAGGTCATCGTCCGAGCTCTCGTCCTCCGAGTCCATGTCGACCGGCTTGCGGGCGTTCGGCTTGGGCTTCGGCTTGGGTAGGGGGCTGGGCTTGAGGGGTGCGGCGGCCTTCTTGGGCATGGACAGGCCACCGGCAGCTTTCTTGGCCTCCTTCGGTGCGGGCTTGCGTGACTTGGCGGTAGCTCCGCCATCCTTGGCCGCAGCCTTCTTGCTTGTCGTGGCCGTGCCATTGTCCTTGTGGCTTTCTAGCTGGGGGTACTCCTGTCGCAGGCTCTCGGCGTCGTTGTTGGAGGGCGTGCGTACAAGGTTCATGTTAAACATGGAGTCGACTTTGTGCAGGACGAAGACCTGGCGCTCGGGATCGAAGATCAGCACGTACTGCTTGTCTTCGTTCCCTCGTGTGCCCTTGTAATCGTAACGGCCGCCATCGTCTTGGAAGGAGAGGTCGTAGGACTGCGCGCCCTTCTTCGAGGAGGAAGATGCCGTTTTTATCCGTGCTTGGTGTGGTGCTGTGGAGGAAGAGAGGGTGGGCTTGTGGTTATCTAGTACACGGCCCTGTGTTAGCAATGCTGTTGCTGCTGCTGCTGTTGTTGTTGACTACTCCCGTCGTTTTCTTCGCTTACATCTGATGCCGGTGAAGATCTCCTTCGGATCCTTGCCCAGCAGTGCATCGCTGAGGACGACGGGGTATTTGCCGGCTTTGGTGGGATCGACTATCCCCGCGGCGAGGGAAGCCATCGTGGGAGATTATTCCTGCTGGTTTCTATTTTTCTTCTCCTTTGTCACGTATATTGTTGGATATAGGCAGGTTGGTGGACAGGTAGGTAGGTAAGGCTAGATAATGGCGATAAATGGGTGGGTGGGTTGCCGATGGTGGAGTGTTGATGGATATGTAATAGGTTCAAAAATGGATTGAATAGTTGTAAAAGATTAGGTAGGTAGGTAAGTAGGTAGGTAGGTAAGTAGGTAGGTAGGTAAGTAGGTAGGTAGGCTGGTAGGCGGGTGGTAGGCGGGTAGGTAAGGCGTGATGGATGAGTGGATGAGTGATAATAAGTGGATAATCAAATGCGTGGAATAAAGAAAGCGAAAGGTATGGCGGAAGCTAAAGTAAGAAGTATAATGCTGATCCTGTGGACCCTGCAAGCTCCCGTTGCCTGCCCTATTTAGTGCCTTTTTATAGGCCACCCCCCTCCCCTTTTACGGGCTTTTACTTAACCTGGCTCTTACGGTACCAACTATTCACTAGATATCCGTACAACCAACCAACTTCACATGGTCAAAAACATATTTATGTCCAATATATATATATATATATATATGAGTAAGTGTCTGTGTGTCTGTGTATGTGCTTGGTATATCCCTCGACCACTCCTTCATATTCTACCTACCGTGGGGGCTCCAATACTACATGTAGGCTCAACGACGACTTACAGAAAAACCACTAGGTTACGCCCAGCTGCCATCTGTCTACCCCATTGACCCCCCCTACCATGTTGAATCATCTGCTTGAACATGTAGGTATTTCATATAAGTAATGCATCTTTGTTGAATAGCCAACTCCCTTCTGATTCCAATGAAGCCCATTGTCAACCCAAATCAAGAATGCTATGCTGCCCCGCCCCAAGATGATGATGATGATGATGATGATGACGATGATCCTCCGCCCGTAATGCTTATGCCCATCCTTGAAATCGTCTCTTCGTTAAGACCGGGACAGACTATACAAGCTCCCCATCTATCAAGCTCGCCTCCAAAGATAGGAGGCAGGGTAGTAACGTAAGGAGGTCTAATCCGGATCGAGTGTGTACTCGTCTAAAACCGTCTAAGAACCAAATCTATAAAATTCGATTGAACGGAGCCAACCCGCCCACGAGTCGAAAGCCCTCGTGTCAAGGCGACGACCCGCTATTTCCATCGTCGCTGTCGTCCATTCCAATCGCAATCCCATCGTCCTCGGTAGTACCGTCTTCTGTATTCGATCCCTCCAGGTCGTCGCTTATCTCCTCGCCACTATCGACGTCCTCCCATTCCTCGTCGCTGTACTGATCGGTGCTGTTATCGAACGTTGACCCCAGAGTGCTGTCATCATATTCATCATCCTCCTGGTCGCTATCCTCGAAGAAGCCGCGGACATAGTCTTCGTAGTATTTGTCCACAACCTCATCCGTCAGGGGAAGCTCATCGGGGTACAGTTGACCGCCCACTCGGCAATAGATATTGACCGAATCCCTCATTTCATGTTCACCAACCTCGGGTATGGACAGGTCCCAGTATTCAAAATCCGGTTCTAGAAGGCCTGTCACATGGGCATGATTATTCGCCTCCTCGCCGTCCTCCGAATGGCCGTATAGATCGCCGCATATGCACGCCTCGAGCAAACACAGTTTCGTCCTGATGTCGGGGAGAAGTTTCTTCCACGACGTAGACCTGAGGTACACATCCCGTAGGCAGAGGCGCTGGAGCGTGTCCTTGTGCCGTTCGAGGACATCCATCAATTCCTCCCTGTCACAATCAAAGCCGCAGAGCACTAACTCCCGGAGATTCTTCCAGTGGAACCGCGGCGCGATTAAGTGTTCTAGCGTTGCGCCTTTTTCTAGGTCTTCGTCCAGGGACACGATCTCGACGCAGAGGGAATGGAGATGCGGCATAGATTTCAAGAGATTTCTTAGGCCGCCTTTAGCCAGGACACGACGACAGCGGCCGAGTGAGTTGCTCTCGTGTATCCTCTCGTCGGCCGGCTCGACATTGATGACGAGATCGATGGCGCCCAGATTGGAAAGTGGCCTGAACATGCGGGCTAGCTCGGTGGCGCTCCTCTTGAAGAACCTCCAATGCAAGGAACCAGCACGAAGGCTCCGCAAGGCACACGGCGCATCGGCATGGGCGCTGAGTAGCGCTTCGAGGGGACGCACACCCTCGGGGTTTAGGCTATACAGCATGTCGCCGCGCATGATGTTCTGCAGCGGGTGGGCCCTCCGTTTGCGATATCTGCCCTCGTAGAAGAGGTTGTCGGTAGACATGCACAGATGCTGCAGGTTGGGGAACCTGGGGAAGACCTCCCGCAGGACGGCCACGTCGATGCGACCGTCCATGATGGCCATCTGCTTCTCGGCGGCGGCCTCGTACTTCTTGTACTCGACCAGCAGCTGGGACCGCGACAGGTTGAGGTTCTGCAGCTTGGAGTCCCATTTCATGTCGCGCTTGTGGTCCCTGAGGAACTCGCGCAGGGAGACCTTGGGGTAGTCCAGGGCCTGGGCAAAGTAGGTCAAGGAGTAGACATTGCGCGAGAAAATGGGATGCAGGGAGATGGCTCGCAGTCGCTCGAGCTCCTCGTGGTGCATGTAGAAAGTGACCTCGGGCAGCATGTAAGCAGCGCCGATGACTGCGAAGGACCTGGTGACGAGGCGGAAGTTGAGCAGGTCATCTATGCTCAGAAATGAGCATACGATGTGTAGGACCTCCGGTGATATCTTGTCCATGGTGCCGGAGCGGCAGCTTGTATTTCTGTAAATATTCTACTCTTCTTGTATTTGTGTTTGATTTCTCTTGTCCTTCGTCAGCTGCTGTTCCCTTTTTTTCTGATTCCTTTTTTTCTTCTTCTTCCTGAGGATGGGAGGGGAGGTGGAAGGCGGTTAAGATGGATCTTACACTAGAATTGGTGGATGGACGGGACGGAATAGGATTAACAGGATTGAAAGACAGGGGAGTGGACTCGGGCTGTACGGCACCAGCGGCGGGCACGTTACTAATAATGAATAAGTAGGTACTGCAAAAGAACCTTGACCTCCTTAGCTGAGATGAGGTTTTGCCTAACCTCCCTATGGGTCTACCAGCATACTACATACTTACATACCTCAACATATGTAGGTTAGGTACATGTATTATATCCCGCACGGACCAGAAATCGTGAACGGTAGGGTACTTTTGTTCAATTGAGGCGCATAATTCCCATAAGTACCTTAGCACATATATACTGTACCCCTATACTTACCTACATACATACCTACCTGATGGGGCCAGGGGGTTGATTACCTACTGGAGGAAGGGTACATCAACTTATTATCCGGCAGTTCATAAATGTAAGTATAGCATCGCTTACCTAGATACATGGATCCTTATATGACAGCCCCCCCTTATTCCCACCTGCATTCGCCAAATGCTCATTCTACCTATGTAGGTACCGTAGCTGACGACTCAGGTCAAAGAAGGAATGGATAATAGCGGTAATGTACCTATATATTAAAATACCTATATCTAGGCATGTAATTATGCTAGGTTAGAGGGGCGCATCGCAAAACGGTGAGCTTACCCTTTGGTAATGGCCATGCATCATCCCTAAGTATGTAGGGACCGGAATAACGCACACCTGATCACCACTTGCTACTTACCACCACCACCACCACCACCACCACCAGGTGGGCACCATACGCCTGAGTGGTATCCGATATGGGGAACGGGCCATCGGGGCAGCCGTTTACCTACATACATACATACTCCAGCACTACCTACGTACCTATGTATCTACGATGCGTACCGGTCTATCTCTAGGTATAAGATGTACCTACTTACCTATTAATGGCCCCCCTCCTTCGCTTCTCCCGGTGGAGTCACTGCCGTCCAGATGAGGGTTCTCTTTGCAGTTTTTCATCGTAATAGAGCAAATTAGAGCAAAAATAAGATAAATAAATAAAAACCCCTCAAGATTAGGTTCCGCTTTCAAAAGAGTTACTTATGGTATGGACTTATGTTCTTGTAAATAAGTAGGTATTAGTGCTCGGGTTATCTGACTTCTTCGTTGCTTGGTTCTAAAAAGGGGGGGGGGGGGGGGGGGGGGGGGACTATATAAGTTGAAAATACCTACCTAACCTAGGTACGTTCGGTTTAGGTATATCAATATTTCTGAGAGCATGCCTAAGGTTAGGTAGGTAAGTAGGTAGGTAGTTGCGAACTCTCCAAACCTGTTGCTCTCTAATAAAAGAAGAATCCAAAAACAATATTCGTCATGGGCCTAGCAAAATTTTCACGTTTATCGCTAGGTAGAGGGGAAGTAATGGTGGTCCGTAATACTATGCTGATAGAAACTACCTAAGAGGTTGAGTCTGAAGTGGTTTTGAGGTTGGACAAGTACCACCTGGTTTTTAAGCCTCCATAATCTATCGCTGTGTATGACAATAAATTATTGGAGAGAAACGGGGGGATCTGGTATCTCTAAACAGGCTCTGATGATATAGGCAGTAGTGTGTCCTCCTTGTGCCAACTACGCAGTCTTCCGTATTCAGTCCCCCATCCCCGGCCATCATCGCGTATTTTAGGACCCGAGCTCTCCCGGTTCTTGTACCTACTCCTGGCTATAACTACGAGTAGTCAATAATAATAATAAAAAGGTAATCCAATCTCTTCCACCTCGACCTTAGCCACTCACTCACGCACCCAGTCACTCACTACCTACCCACCAGCCCCAGCCCCAGCCCCTTCTCACCAAGATCCGAGAAGCGAAAATGACCTTCCTATTCATCCTAGGTAGTAGATACACATACATTTAGAGAGGGAAGAAGAAGAAGAAGGAGAAGAAGAAAAAAGAGTAAGTTGAAGTACGAAGGGGGAAAAGGGGGGGTTAGGAATATATACTAACCTTAGGCACAAGTCTTTCTAAATGGCCAAAAGTTAAACAAACCATAGTTATTCAACGACAACCACCATTACTCATCCCATGAGTACCTATCGATTACCCACCCAGGGAACGCTGATGGGGGGAAAGGTAGAATAGAGTACGTCCGTAAACCCTCTGTCTCTTTCTGTCCCCCTCCCCTCCCCTCTCCTCTCTCGATCTCGTGTAATGTCGACCCGATCCAGAACTTGATATGCTAGATCTATACCCAGTCCAAAAGTACGAAAAAAGATGTTCCATCTCTCACACCCTACCATATCCTGGCCGCCTCCCCTTCTTCTTCTTCTCCTTCTCTCTTTTATTTTTATACAAAACCCTGTTCTACACATCATAATCCTAACCTCGCCTCCTCCCCCTCCAGCACACACAGACATATATATATATAAACCTATACTTACCCACTTAATATGGTCCTATGAGCTAGCTAGTTATATGGATGTGTCCGTTTGTGGAGGCGTGCAAGCCTACAACTTACCTCATTCTCCTGACTAACCCCTATATGCTTACTATACCGACCTCGTTAGCCATTAACACTCGTCTCTTCCTCCTTATTTAATCTGAACAACCCCCCCCCCTAAAAATACTCAATTCGAAGCCCGGGCGGGCGAGCCAGCAAATATGTATCTTTCCTCATTACGGGTAGTTGAAGCAGAATCGTTCAATCCACATAACCAATATACCTACCATTAGCCTACATATCAATGCCCCTCTCTCTCTTGTGGTATATTCTCTTTTTCACACACGTAAATATAAACGTAAACATGGGAAGGAAAACGATGCGGTATGTCTGCTTTATTGATTTCTTGAATTTTCTTTCTCCCCTCCTTCCTTTGCCTAATCCCCCCTTCCCCATCCTGTCGGGAGGGTTGGATTGGGGGCCCGGTTTCGCTATCTACAATGCTAGAGTACACATAGGAAAGTAGGGAATGCCGTCATCGTCATACTTGTCGTCGAGGAGGCGTCTTCGTCGTCGTCGTTTATAGCACAGAGAGGTCGCCGAAGTGTTCCTGCGTGATGGGTAAGGGGGTGGTGGTTGAGTTAGTGAGATTATATATATATATATATACATATGGGTGTGTGTATGTATGCGCACCTTGTATCCGGGAACGGTCCAGCGGCCCTTGGACACGAGTTGGGCGGTCTTCTCGTCGATCGAGGGTTCAGCAGCGGCAACATCGTCCTGCGGTGGTGTGCCCATTAGCATCGTCATAATACCCCATCATCCAATTCCCACCCCATGCCACCGCAACGCAGCGGCAAGAGGAGGTAAAAGTCCACATACCACAGTAAGTTGGTCAAACGGTCTCGCCGTCTCGATATTCGTCAGCGTAGCCTGGAGGTCCTTGAGCTCAAGGTCGACCTTCTCCTTGGTGGCCTGGGCATTCTTGACGGCCTCGACCTCGAAGGCCTCGATGGCCTTGAGCTGGCGGGCGACGTCGTACGTGGCGGGCTTGAAGGCAGTGAAGCGCTTCTCGATCTCGTCGACAACGGCGCGGTTCTTCAGCACCGAGCGGTAGTGCGCAAAGTCCACCGTCGTGGGCTGCTCCGACAGCGCCTGCACCTTGCGGCGCGCGTTCTCGTTGCGCTGCTTGAACGCCTGCAGCGACGCTACCGTCTGGCCCCGTAGGCCCAGCGACTGGGTCACCTTGACCCAGTCGAGCTTCAGGGCGGCGCTTTTCTATCGCGGGGGGAACGGAAAGAAAATTAGCTCATCACAGGCACGTCCTACCAAAAGGAACAGCTCGGAAAAGCTCAATGGAAGAGCCTCCCAATTGACACGGCTAACATGGGTATAGCTCGGAAGGGGAGATAACATACCGCGGCCATTTTCCTTCCTGCGAATATGTATTGGTGACGAAGGTGAAAAGGAGTGGAGGTGGTGAAGCAATTCACGGCGGATGTTGGCTCTCTCTCGGCTTAGAGTGTGGTAACTTAGTAGGTCTCTGCCGAAGAAGTTATCGGCGATTTTAGGGTGTACTACAAAAGCCTCCCCCCCGGTCCTACCCAAGCTTGCTAAATCCCGTGACTGTGCGGGGTCACGTGCCCCTCTGCGGCTACCTTGTGTAGGTACCTAGGTACTTCCCAAATCTTGAGAGTTCGGACTCCAACAACTCTAAAGGTTCTATACCAGGTCCCAATTACAAAGTTTCGATATCAGAAAGCTTAAGGGAGGCAGGTAGGTAAATTGGACAAGGAATTATCACCAAATGCATTCAATAGTGTGGTGTGTGTGTGTGTGTGTGTGCATGTGCGTGTGCGCAATAAAGTAATAGTAGCAGCAGCAGCAGTTGTAGATTACTCTACGACGATATGGTGCGAGAATCCGTTACAAGGTATCATGGTTTCCTTATGAACATGACTCCCTGTTTCTCCTCCTCCCTCCCTTTTTTTACCCTGTACCTAGACCCTTTTTTGGCCATCGCAATGCATACCTCCCCTTCTCACACCCACAGTCAACCTCCACGGCTATCAAACGCTGAGCGCCATGATCGAATTGACTATGTCGTTGTCGTTCTCCTTCAGGGCCTTGATGGCCTTCTTGCGGGATACGTTGGCCTGGGTCATGACTAGCTCGATATCCTTGTCTTCTAGACCCTCGGCGTCGACCTCCTCGTCGTCATCCTCCTCTTCCTTCTTCTCCTCGGCACCCTCGACGGCCTTGCTGGGCTCGCCGTGGCTGTGGTCGTGGCCGGCGTGGTCGTGATCTCCACCCTGGGCAGCGAGTTGCTGGGCGGCAGCCTGTTGGGCAGCTGAGTTCAGATCCTCGATCTTGGCCTCGCCGAAGACACTACAATGTCAGGTGAGCAGACTGGGTTTCCGACCCACTGGAGACCCATACCGGGACAGACTTACATGTAAGTATTGCTGTTGGGTGACTTATAGACTTCGGGGTTGTTGATGACGAAGAGGATCTGGCCGCTCCATCGTTAGCATTGGCTGTGATACTCGCATGACATACGTCTCATAATAACAAGAGAGCAATTGGATATTTATCCATCCGGTTCCCTTGTTTTTTCCCTCTTTTTCCTTGGGGACTTTCGACGAGGAAAGGTAGGCGAGCGGGACGAAACCGTGCACACAAAATTGCCCCTCTTGCCCCGCCAAATTCTGCCCCCCTCGCCCATCCATCGGTGCGCCTGGCAGATGTTGTGCGCGCACACACAGATGCAAACGCACACACGATCTGAGGGGTATATATAAAAACTCACGTTCTTCGGTCGTCGGAGGGTCACGCGGGTAATGCCAGAGACGCGGGTAAGGTGAAGCTTCTCGATGGCCTTGCGGGCCTTCTTCTCGTTGCGCGAGTGGATGACGGCGGTCGAGCCAGTAGGGCCACTCTCGCCGGCCTCGATCTCCGAGTCAGAGCTGTCATCGTCCTCCTGCTCCTCTACCGAGACCTTCTTAGGCTCCTCGTCAGGGAGTTCCTCGACACGTGGGTTGGCCATTGTTGGAATGCGAAAGCTAGCGACTTAGAAGACAAAAAGAAAAAAGGGGGGGAAGAACTCCAGACTGTTAGGTGGTTGTTGTATTATTATTAGCTTGACTCTCTCTCTGTAGAGGGGGAGGGGTGGCGGCAGCTGGTGGTAGCTGGGGAAGCTCGCTAGGCGAGACGACGACAAGCACAATTTCGCAAAGTGGACCACTCAAAATGTAAGTGGTATACAAGGAAAAAGAAAAAGAAAATAGAAAAACAAATGCAAAAACAGGACCAACTTGGAGAACAAAAAAAAACAAAAACAAACAAAAACTGTGCAACTCACAAATTTTAATGAAGGCGTCTTTCTTTTTGCTTCGTCGGGGTTGATTGGTGTTTAAACCTGCGTGAGAAATAGATGTGGTCGCTTTTATTTTTATTTTGGCGGAAGAGAGTGGGAAAAAAGCTCTAGCTACGCAATTGCCCCTCTAGTCGGCTCAAACCCAAAGAGACGGGAGGAGAGAGCGAAAAAAAAAGAGGATTTGTTAAAATGACATGCTTACCTAGGGTTTTGCCGTCCTTCTACCACCTGCCGCCGGTTGCCGGGTTGCAGAGAAGCAGCCATATCCAGCAGTGTACATGCTCATGGTACATGTATGTACCTTCCTGTATTAGAACATACTTACATAAGTAGTATGTAGTAACAATGTGTGTGTCTAGCTGCAGGGAGCACTCCATAATGACGCCAAAGATACTTCCCTACCTAAGTATACTGGTACTGTACCGACTTTACCCGCCTACATCCTTCTCCTGGCTTCTAAGTTGTATGGACGTACCTACATATCAATTGATGTACATCAATATGGACCTATCCACCTGGCTTAGATAAGCCATCACCTTTATCTACATCAAATATATGTACAAGCCTAGTAGGTTCATAGTAGGTAAGTAAGATAGGTAAATCTCGTTCCTATTCTCCTAAGTTCTTGTCATTTTTTATAGTTACCTAAGTATTAAGTATTACTTTTATATCAGGGGTAACTTCAAAACATCAATGTGGAATGCATTCTTATTTAAGTGAAAAGAGCTTCGAATTTCTATTAATGTTAGATACCTACCTAGTAGCTTCTTACTACTTGGTAAATTACGTGATCTAGTCTCATGTATATAAATGCGTCATAAGAATAGGGACCCGACGGACTTCCTTTGCCATACTAAGTAGTAAACAGAATATAAGTAGTACTCGACCTATTGTATACTACTTGATGTACCAATCAATAACGAAGATTGCTGTTTTATTGTCTCTAACCCAACGCATATAGGTAAATAGAAGAGTGTTTTAATCATTATATACGGTATATCTTCCTTATCACGTCCATATCCCCAGGACTCTGGAAGTCTGTTAAGGAGAGCGGAGAGGGGAAGAAAGACAAAGTCACTATCTACGAGCATCCCCTGAGCAGATCAGACTGTCTTCTATGTCTGTATTTTGGTAGACTTAGAAACTCCTGGTACATAGCAGGAGGATAGGTAGGCAGGTAGTATGCTAGACACTTAAGGTAGCCGGCCGGGCTGACAGACTCCTTCCCCTCACGGATCGTGTTGAACAGGCAAATAGAAATAAAAGAAAATATGGTGTGTAATGTCCATATCATTGACGCCGGTCACCTCTTAGAGTTTTTTGTGTGACATACAGGTCTCGCCAGACGAAGCAAAGAGGAATCCATCAAGCCCCATGCCGATGTTGGTTCATGCAGTCCAGATCCGTAGTAGACTACCCTTTTCCTCCCCTCTAGTAGAAAGCTCCTTTCCCTGCCCATTTCCTCTCCCCCAAAGATACCAGAAGAGTCATTGCCGTTGCCCCATCTATGCAGACGCCTTGACCTTAGCCAGGGCCTTCCGCTCCTCGAATCGTCGCTGCTTCTTGAGTCGCATCACCTTGAATCGCTCGAAGTCGGTGAGGGCCTTTCTTCGTTCCGTCTGGTCCTTTCTCTTGGCCCACTTGCTGTCCTTCCACTTGGCATCAATCTCGCCCTTCTCCCAGGCCGACTTCAGAGTCCCCGTTCGGACGGCGCGCGGCAGCTTCTCCAGCTTGAGGTCGGCTAGCAGAACGTCGGTAAGGTTGATGGCTTGGCGGGGCACGACGAGCTTGGGGTCTGCGGAGGGTCCGTCGATCAAAGCCTACAGAGTCAAGTCCGGTCAATAATCTCGCGTGCCTTCTCCCGAGGAGGGGGGAGGGGGGAGGTGGTCGAGGTGGAGGCTGGGGCTTCTCGGTTGCGCACAGTGGCGCAAAGGGGGTGGATGACATACGCGCTTGTGGTCAATGATCTCGACGATGGCAGCGAGTCTGCCGGCGTAGGGGCTCTCGCCCTGAACGAGGACGATGCGGCCGACCTCGACCTTACGCCATTCCGGAGATTCAATTGTTGCGTCGCCCATTGTGACGGTGTACTGGATGAAGGCTGTGGTCAGAGAGAGAAGAAGGTATAAATTAGAGATGGTGGGAGGGCGAAAAAGAGCGACGAGAAGATGATGCTAAGATCTTGTTGCTTGGTGTATGGGAAAAGAAATGACTTACTGATTGGTGATGCCGGGGTAACTTGTCGTGATGTTGGCTCAAATCCTCCTACCTTGAATGTTCCCGGTTGCGTTTCTCACTTTCTCGGCTGTGAATTTTGCGTAGCCCTAACTAAAAATTTTGGAAGTGGGAGGAGCCTTGGCACACACCTGAGAGACCCCGGTCTTCCAGGTGGGTTCAGGTGTCAGTTGTAAGTGGAGACCCAAAAGAGCGGATTTTATCGCGGTCCGCTTCCTTGATCGGAAGGTCAAGTTAAGTAGTTATCTCTTATCGATTAGGAACGAACCTTAAAAAAATTAAAGATTGAAGTGGGGCCATTGATCAGTGATAGGTAAGTACTACCTACCTAGGTAGGTAGGTTTTCTTCAAAAGCCATGGGCATCTCTTCAAGTTTCTTCTTTTCTTCCTCTTCACTTCTAACTTAACATAGGTAGTGCATCCCTACACCACTCAGAAATTTCAATCTCTGTGTCAACAAAAAGAAACACCACACACCAACAGGTAAGAGATTTCTTCCAATTCAAATTATCTTTCCCTTTCTTCCCTCCCCCCCCATCCCCTTGCTTTATGATGAGGTAATTTGCGATTGACTCGGCTTCGATGGCGCTCTCGCCGGAGCTGCTATATCGGGCGGAGAGGTGATATTCAATTCTTACATATTCTGAAAGCCCATTTCCATGTCCATATCTCTTCAAGGCATCTCTTTTTTCTTACCTTGAACCATTGGCTAACCTTACGGTTGTTAGGCAGACCCAGAACTACCTGTTGCGTGGAACCACTCTCCGCCGAGGGTCACTCTCCCGCGATCTTCTTGCTTGGTAGGTGCTTTTCCAGCTAGGTAGTCGCGTCTTACACGCGACGACTCGTATTGTAGTGCTTGGAAGATTTCGGTATTGGAGAGCCAGATTCGCTCGCATTTTATTTGGCATTGCGATGACACTCTTCATTGCTAGAAGCCCTCGAATTATAACTACTACAAATATAATTACAGTTTTATATACTTCACTTCCAACTACCTACTTTAGTAGGTATCCTCTCGTGATCCTCGCATATATAACCCATTTCTGTGAATCTTTCCCCTCATACAGGAACTAGGTAGTCAGTCATTTCCAGACTTGAGGTGGAGAGTGACTGGTGGATATACCACTGACCGCATCCTCAAAAGTAGGTAGTCAATTGTTCAATACGGGGCACGAACGCGGTGAGGCGGTAGACAGATGGGGGCTAGCGGTGCCGTACTAAGACTTCGACAGAGTTTTCTGGCTCTCCCCCTTTACTTACAAATATTCTGTCACCTTTGCATGTTCCTGTTCCCTCATCATCCCAACCACTCGTATATTCCCTTCTCGACCGGTCCGCCCACCGGTAAGGTCGAGTGGCTTGAGTTGAGTCCCAATAAGAGGTGTATGGTAAGCTAGCTAGAAAGCGACATGCACAGTATCGACAACCCATAATCGAGAGCAGAGGGGAATTTAGATGCTTTGTACTGTTAGTCAATTATAGCAATAATAATGTATCTCCATGTAAGTGTCCTTCCATAATACCAGACAATTGAGTGACAGCCATCGTTGTCCCTACTTCCAGCTGAAATACCATTTAAATCAGTATCTCCCTTCGTAGCTTACCCACTGAACCAGACATAGTCCCAAACGAACAAGAGTGAAAAAAGAGATGGCAGCATCCTCGCCAAGTATGGTTGGGTATAGGTATCGCATTCAGCCATCAAATAGGAAAAAGAAAAGAAAGCTGGTTAAGCCCGGGGCTGCCCAATTGGCCCACGCTGAGTGTAATGCTAACGCCCCCTTCCCCCTCTTCTGTCAATCCATAGAGTAGCAAGTGTAAGCAATTCAATGCAGCTAAATTCATAACGCCGTATCCTCTTGTTGGTATCTCAACGCCGGGCTCCCACGAGTACAAATAGTGAAAATTTGAGAAAAACTGGGACAAGATTGATACGATCCCATATAAAAAGAATCGCGGGCTGATTATTAGTTGTGGTAAGTGTTTGTGGGCTGGATAGACAGTCTGCTGGTGATTCACTCCTCCACAGCCGACAGACCGTCGTCTGGCGTCTCCTTCGACTGGGGCCACGCTATAGGAGCCATTGGAGCGTATCTTACGCCTTTGTCTTTCTCTAGCTCCTTCTGCATGATCTCCATTTCAAGCTTCCAGCACTTCTCCCTCGTTGCTTTACGTTTGTTGAATGTCGCTGTAAGGGCTTCATCTTCGTCGGCAAATCCGCTTTCCAGTATTTCTATTTCTTTTGCGTTCTTTTCAATGAGCTTGTTCATCTCCACCTCCTGTCGATCCAGCAAGTCCTCGAGGTCCTTCGCCTGTCTATCACGCATGACATTGATCTTGGCCTGGTGAAGTTGCTTCATATTCTTTTCAAGATTGTATTGCTGGCCAAGCTCGCGCAGATCCCGTTCTGTGACCACCCGTGTCGGCATTTCAGAATTTGGCTTCTGGCCTAGCCCGTCGCAATATGCTTCCATATGTTTCAAGCGAGTGCGCACATTGCGCTCGCTCTGTTCTAGAGTAGCGCGTAATTCCATCTCGGCAGCAACCTGTCGGTCTTCTAGGTTCGCAGACGTCTTAGCATGCCGTTCCCTCATCTTATCTATTGCCACAGTATGTCTCTCAACAAGTGTGAGCCTCTGCTGCGCGTGCCGTGTCCACATGAGCCACCTGGTCTTTCGTTCGTATGTTAAGAATCTCGCCAACTCCTTTTCTTGCTCCTCGAGTAAAGCCTGGAACTCCTTGGAGTTTTTCGTGCGCTCTTCTGCTGCTAGCTTCTCGGCAGCTTCTTTCTCTGCAGCCTCCCGTTTGCGGGCTTCTTCGGCTTCCTCCTCTTGTCGTCGTCGTTCCATTTCAGCCTCGCCATTGCAAAAGTTTGGACAGCCGACCGCTGGATCCCAAACAGCGCCACAAATATAACAGAACTGGGCTCTGCATCTGCAGGTCATGTGTGTACATCCCTGAGTAAGTTCCACTAGCGTCCGGCATTTATAACATCTTCTCCAGCCTGACTTTTCACCCATCTTCAAAACTGCCTCCAGTTCCCAGTCATCTGGACAGTCCTGACCAATGGGGTGGGCATCCCTTTTGCACATCACACATACTCGAGTTCGACACTTGCGGCACGTTGCTTGAAATGGGTATTTGGGGTCGACTTTGGTCCGTGGTGGGATGAACTCCCCACAAGGTGGGTTGGAGCAGAATACTCGCGATTCCCACGGTGTGCTGTACTGCAGCACAGCTTTCAGGAACCTGAGTTGCTCTTCCCGCGAGAGAACGGCTTTGATGATAGAACTCGGGATTGGTTGAGTGCAGCATCGTGGGGGCATCTTGGATTCGTCAGTAATTGCCTGGTTGATCATGATTCGAAGGCAGGTTGGGCAGTAACTATGTCCGCAAGGAAGACTTTCTATAATCTCGTCCGGCTGGAGGTCTTCCCGGCAAGCACTGCAAGATCTAATATCAACAGTTAGTAACCGCCAATGTGACACAATCAATCTTAAACTAACATGACCGCAGCCCCGTGGGAAGGCAAGATCCTCCGTCTACGCCGTATCTTTGAGAAACCCCGCTTAAGACTTATGTAACTCTTCTTGGTGCTCACACTGAAAACACTAGGGGTAGATTCGGTTTCAGTAGCGGGGAATGCTAGGAATTTCGGCTGGGCGATGTTTGGATTGACTTGAGCAAGATAATGGTCATATTGTGTGAAGCTTAAGCCCCTTGATCGTCTTCTCGAGAGAATCTTGCCGGTAAAGTCATGGTGAATCTCAGTAGAGCAGGGCGAAGTTGGGGCTGTGCTGGTAGAGTTCTCGGAGCCGGTCGACGTAGTGCGGGCATGACCCGTGTCTACGGTTGCGCTTGAATCGGCACCGGTGTTGCGTTTGTCGGCAGCCGAGACGGCGGTAGACGGCCGTGACGTAGGGATACCCATTTGGTCGGCTTTCATCATGAGGCTGCGGAGATAGGCTTCAGTACCCTCAGTAGAGAGCTGAAGAACCTCTGCTAAGTAGTTCGCATCGCTGAGCTCTGGCGGATCATCGTCCGACCCATGAAGGTCGGGCAATGGCACCTTTTGAACAGAGACGGCCATGGCGGGCGGTCAACAGTAGGAAAGGAGGTGAAAGAAAAGAAAAATTGCCCAGGTTGGGGGGACCACTCAAAAGAGGTCATTCATCGTTTGTCTATCAGCGGGCCAAGGCTGTGGGGATAGAGGACAGTACAGATAGGTAGCGGAGGGGTCGATCGGGATGTGCTGTCGAGGGAGCCCTGGCCTAGATGACGGCACCGTGGGATGGAGCAAAGCCTAACTGGGCAAATTGTGGAGGCGGGCGAAGGAGCTGGACCCAAGAATTTGACCAAATTTGTGGCGGTTGATGGCAGAAAGTCGGACCCAGGAATGAGGAATGGCTGGCTGGCTGGAGACTTGCCGGGCCAAAGTCACGGTCGAGGCCCGAAAGACGAGCTGCGAGGTCGCGGTCAAGTCTACACTAACGACAATAAGTGAGGGTGCACATCAAGCGGTGACAGCAAACGGCGGGAGTGGGAGAAGGAAGAAGTTGGTAATAGAGAATGCAAGGCGGGACAAGTCGGAGACACCCGAATGGTGGTGTAGGAACGGAGATATAAAGATGCAAGTACGCGACGAGTCGGACCTCAAGCTATTTCGGTCGTAAAATTGCTTGGCCGGGAAGTGTCTGATGTGTGGGATGGAATTCCAAACAGGGCGGTGGGCTGACGGGACGGCGGGATCAAACGAACGATTTGATCCCTGGTGGCTGCTATATATCTTACATGAAGACGAGGGCGAAGGCGAGGATACAGGTGCTGAGCGGACAGGGGAGGGGAGGGGAGGGGGGGAGTATGAGGGATATGGGAAGCAAGATAATATGACTAGGTAGGACCTATAGATGATGGATGTAGGTATGCATATTATTGTGGTTCAGTTCACTCACATACCTTCAGGTCTCTAGCCTAGGTAATTATGTGTATAGCATATAAGCCGGATACATCATATGCGACGGGTGGACGGAGGGGAGAGATGGGAGAGAGATAGAGAGGGAGGGATGGTGTGGATTAGATTGATAGATAAGTAATAGTGAGTGTCACGAGAAAGGGATATACCCAGTGAAGATAGATAGAGATGGAGGGGAGACCAGGTAGGGATTGGAAAATGTAAACGGAGGCGGGGGATGATGCCCTTATTCTTCCAATCCGGTATTGGTGGTTATGCCCTCTCATGTGATTGTAATATCGTAACCATGTCGATAGGAAGATAGATTGATAAATAGTGCCTAGGGAGGTAGACAGACAGATACCAGACCTAGATAGACTGGGCTATTAATAGGTTAGGTAGGCCGGGAAAGGGGGGGGGGAGGGGGGGAGAAAGAGGAATAGTGGTCAAATAATAATAAATATGACAGAAGCAACGACAACAACAAGTAGCAGTAAGTAAGTACTTATTGATCAAGTTGGCAAGGCAAAGTAAGGCAAGACCTCCCCTCCGTATGTAGGTAAGAGGTACTTACTTAGGTAAGGTTGGTACGTGTTGGACGGGATAAGGTTTTCTTGTCTCTTTGCTAACAACGCGGGGGTCCGGTTACCTACATACTTTTTCCTTTCTTTTCTTTTCAGAACGCACACTGCACGTCTTTTTGGTTTTTTAGAGCTTGTGTCTTCTTGAAATCAATATGTGGCAATATAACAATAAAAAAACAACAACCAGATGGTGGTGCCTATGTGTATGTTGTTGTTATTGTTGTTTATGATGTATCAGGCTGGGGGAAATCGGAACTGTCAAAAAAAAGGTGTGATACCGACGACAACAAACGGCCACACATAATACCCTATCTAATACCTACATATAATATGTACATACATACATTCATCCCATCCATTCATTTTTGACCTCATCGACTTGGACGAATCAGGAGTGGCTACAGAGCGGGAGATCAGTGGGTCTACCTAAGTGGACCGATCACACAGAGGTATGTGGGGTACCGAAAGGCGCTAAGGTAGGGATTACTTGACTTCCTAAATCCGCCATCTCGGTCGGTCGCCCCAAAAAAAACATACACTACCTAGAATCACATACCTAACGCCATTAGTTCCTATCTAGCAGCCTACCAGGTAGTGAGCCTGCAACGATCCCGTCTTCGCCACATTTCCCAAACCTAAAAAACCAGTGGGACACCTGCATCCCGTCACTCCAGCTGTGTTAGTGTAGGTATTCGTAGCCTATCATCTGCTTGTTTCTTATTTCTTCTCCCCCTCCTTCCTTTTTCTTTTTCTTTTTCTTTTGTTACCTACATTCCCTTCCAAGGTTCCCCTCGAGTGGCTCCCAGCCGTGTTCAGACTACTTGAGAATGGAAGACGAAAAAAGGAGACCGCAATTTTTCAACCAAATTCCTCTCCATCAATATTTATTACCTACTTATGTAGCAACGCGACCGTGATCTCAAAGTATACCTCCTTACCTAGATACGCTAACATACAATAGTTACAGCCGCTACGTAAGAGATCCGTATTGAACTTATCGGGCATTCAAAACCTGCAAACTCCGGTGGATGTTATGGTGATGCTATACCTAGTACATCCTATCAGCCTGTCTGAAGCAGTCCGCCTCAAATGGCAACCAATAGTCTTCCGACTTGGTTACCAACGCAACAGTTATTTATGATTGATCCTAACATGAAGGGTCCTAAGACTCGGGACCCCCAAACTAGAACCAGGAGAATACTAACCTAAGGTTAGATATGTCTCCGATCTCTGCCTTAGCTCCCCAAACCTCAGATCTTCCCTGGTGACGCTGATTTACACTAGGTTAGGTACAAAGTTGCTAACAAATGACGCCCTTACCTCGGCGCCCATATGCAGGGCTCACTTTTAGCGTCCTAATATTCTTGTTGGCCCCGGTATTTGAATCAAGCTTCCTCCTTCCGGTACATCCAACTAACACTATTGAACGGAACTTTCGGATCCCGTTCAATTTACAATTACTTCATCTAATATACGCCTTCCCATCGCCCTTAAGGGCAATGAAACCACTAGTAGAGTAGCATCAAAAACCTAGGCCTAGCAAATCATTACTATACAGGTATGGACAATCCACCTGGGTGACTGGAATATGCCTAGCGAGTCAATGTCTTTCACCCTACGAAAACCTAACAAAAACTCAACAGTCTCCGTTTTTGATAGACTTGGCAAGGTTGGTATAATCTAGTCAGGCCACGTAAATGAGTCTAGATTTAGCCAAGTCTAACATGATATATTGGTAGAGTCTAGTTACTGTTGCATCATAACCAATACGCAGCTCACTAGACTAGACGAGAGGACCAACCTCTACATATCTGCCTTTGGAATATTCCTTTATGTTAACGTAGTCTAACCCAACACTGCTAGCAATCTCTTCATGGTCACGAACATGACTACCTATCCACCCCCCGTCACCTATTGTAATAACCTGTTAAATAGTAGCAGTGAAAGTTATCTAGAGCTCTTGGCATGTGGCCTTTCCTGAGCTAAACTTAGCATGCCATCTTATGACGGGGTTATATATTAATCTAAGCAAAGAGAGGCCAGTTGAATCAAAAAAACAGATGCATACACGTAGCAGCTTATATCTATCTAAGCTTGTATATGGGTGCGTACGGTAGATATGATAAAGACGTGCCCAGGGTAATGGATTTGGGAGTGTGGATATTTTACATGTAACGGAATACAATCCTATCCGATTTTCCCCATCTGATTTTCATGGAAAAGCATATTTTTACATACAAGAGATATATCAATCCATATTTAGTTTGCACCCTGAGTTAGTTATGCTTATTCTCATGTGCTTTGGGCTATGTACTTGTTGTTAAGCACTCGACTGGCTGAGAACATCTATGCGGGTGAGGGCATATATATAGCCTTCTATAAACGGGAAACCCTTTGAAATACAAAAAAGGGGGCAAGCCATTTACTAAACTTATTATGAAATAAGATTCGGGTTGCTAATATCACGTGTAATACACGGGATATATACTTGTTGGTATCATCCTTATTATAGCAATTCTGTTGTTTTGGTAGTTAGGTAGATTGAGATCTAGTCGAAGAAAAAGCATCCGAGCACACGGTTTTATTCCAAATGAGCTTATTTCTTTGATAGGACATGCAGGTTCATCAACTGAAGGTGGTTTATTTATTAGGCAGTACTGTGCTATCGTCACTCCTATCATATGAAGAGCTTTATCGCAAAGGAAACCAAAGATATAAGTCCAGTCTACTGTCGTTGGCCGACATTCAAAAAATTGTTGACTAAGTATGGTACTGTCCCATAGGAATATCCTCACAGTTATACGGGTATTTTATAAATAAGTGTAGTATAGATTCTACGGGGTCATGAAATACTTCTCCTTTACACGTCTCTTGCTCTTAAGGCGACATGAGAGCTGGTAGAAAGAAGTATTAGTTGGTTTAGAGTCTCCCACGAGGTCGCCACATATACATTCTAGCGTATCTTGCAAATTTCCAGCATTATATCTATTTTACCGACTTTAGAAAGATGGTTCAAATTCCCGCAGATGAGAGGTAAAACCGCCCCTGAAAGTATAGATACCCGGGCAACGCAATTGCCCTGGACCACGCCCTTACATTGAATGGATCACGGATGAATTCACTAGTCTCCTAGCAACAAATTTACGATAGTTTGTTAGGGACCAAGATGAAAAACGCACAATAGCTAGACGGACTGCCATCTGACTAAGAGGTTCTTCAGATTATTCGTTCCTGCCTCTACTTGATCGCTGGAGGTACATCTCAATTGGCACATCCTCGCGCGCACGAATCCAAGGAGAGACCTCGACACTCTGATAAATAGGGTTCTAGCACAACTCTCCCGAGAAAAGAAAAGAAAAGGAAAGAAACCCCGAAAATAAACCCAACCAACCGACCAACTCACTACCGCTACAATGCGTCCTTTGGCTCTCGCCCTCCTAACCTGGGTCCTGCACCTCGCCCCCGTCTCCCTATCCCTCGCCATCGACACCTCCTCCCCTCCGCCATTTTCCACCGCCTTCTTCTCCTCGTCCTCTTCCCCCACGCCCTCGAAGCGCACGTGCAGCTTCCTCGGCGGCGCCATCATGACCATCCCGCAGCAGCAGGGGAACCGGGACGCGTCCGTGCCGGCGCTGTCGTCCGTGACGGCCGAGTGGAACGTGGCGTGGCTGCGGCCCGACGCGGGCGTCGACTACGGGGACCCGGACAACCGGCACGGGCTGGGGCAGTGGGTCGGCGTGCTGGGCACGGGGTGCGCGCGCGCGGACTGGTACCCGTTTTTGCAGGCCGGGACGGGGGTTAGCGTGAGTTGCTTTTCCCGTGTTCTTCTTCCCCCTTTTTACTTTTTCGTTGCGTCCCTTATGGGGTCATTATGATGATAAATAGATAGATAGATGATGCCCTACCTATATGGTGGGTAAGTCTTCGATTATTATTATCTTTTTAAAAAAAAAATTTTGCCTTGAGAGGAAGGGGAGAGGACTTTGCTAATCTGGAGAGTCGGGGGTTGTTAGATGGACGAGCATGGTGCGAGCGTCGCGTCCGCTTGGGTCGAGTGGTTCCCAATTGCGTCGCAGGACATCCCTAAGGAGAACATGACTGGTGAGTTGGAGCCACAATATGCACGAAAGCAAGGAAGGAAGGAAGAAAATAGAGAGAGTATGACTAACACCTATTATCCTCCCCCTTCCCCCCTTTTATTAGTCAGTCCAGGCGATCAGATGCGCGTCACGGTTGAAGTATACTCGCAGACCACCGGCTATGTGTAAGTCAATCTACTTACCTATCCCCCCCAGATTTCAAATTATCTAACCCCTTCCCCTCCTCTCCAGCTACCTAACCAACCTCTCCACGAACCTTACCTACTCCACGCCCGTCTCCGCGCCCAACGCCAGCGACCCCGCCCAGCAGATCTGCCTCGGCGACGGCAACGCCCAGGTCTTCGCCGAGTGGGCCATCAAGGACGACCGCGCGCGGCCCCTCGTCTTCAACAACCTGACCTTCTCGCGCGTGAGCGCCACCGCTACCGCCAGGGGACAAGGACAGGGGCAGGAGGGCGGGGGCCAGGCGACGTACGACTTTGGCAGCGCCCCCGACACGGACCTCTGGGACATGTCGGCCGGGGACGCGCACTTCGCGCTGCCGGAGCGGGTGGACAACACGACGCTCCGGGTCTACTCGCCCGAGGGCAAGGACTGGGATCCGCTGGCGGCAGCGGCTAAGTTGTGAAGTTTTGGGGGGCCAGGGAGAGTGAGAGAGGGAGGGCGTTTAACGAGATAGGTTGGATTTCTCAAGAATTAATGAATAAATAAGTAAAAAAGGGCAGGGGGTTATTGCTGCGTCTTGGGTGGCCTTGGGTGTTTTGCCTGTGTAGGTACTTTATGATAAGAGAAAGAGGTAGACGCTTTCGTACTGTAATTACCCCTTCCCCCGGGAAAAGAAAAAAAAAGGAATCCATGAGTATAGCAGGAAAGTTGTGTCAAATGTGTTTGCATATCTTCTCTGTGAAACGTATTTGCTCACCAGCGAGCCGACGTGTCTCGAGGGCTACTTATGATCCAATATGAGTAGAAGAGCAATATACTACTTAATTGATCACTTACGTGGGGTTATGTACTATCACCATTCTGGGTTGCTCAATCCATACGTACCTTTCGAGCTGTTTACTAACCCTGCGCTAGACATGACAGGTCGTGTAATGCCTAGGTATAACATGCAATGGAAGAGTCGATGTTCAATAGATCCTAATGCGTAGGTACTATTTAAAGGGGTATCGAGGTTAAATACAACACTCCCGGTCACACCATACCACCCCCTTACTGTCCTTCTGAACAGAAAATGGACATGCAAAACACCCAACCAATTCACTCGGAACTCTCGTAAGTATGGCACCATCCTGTCTCCGAAGATGAAGACTTGCTTTTATTGTGGTTTGAGAGCGACGTCTACCGACATCCTTGATTAATCGATTAGTTATTACTCAAGAGCTTCTCCACAGCCCATTTAACGGAGAAGTTCCGGATATCCGAGTAGTGCTGTCCGACACCGACGAACAGGACGGGGACACCCGTGGCGTGCACGATACTGACTAGAGTGCCCACCATATCGCCAACTGTGTCGCACTTAGAAATGATAAACCCATCGAGAGTCCGGCCGGGGCCGAAAGACGAGTTGAAGTTTCTGGCCTGAGCGACCGAGTCGGTTCCAACCAGAGCCTGTATTCATGTAATCAGTGCCGATCTTGGAGAGATTGGGAAATGAACATGACTTACCTCGCCAACCATTAGAATCTTATCCGGTTGCGCGAACTTTGCAAACTTCTCGAGCGACGACATCAGTCGCTGATCGTTGTGCCGCCGACCCGCCGTATCAATAAGCACAACATCGTAGCCCTCGTGGGCAGCCTCTCGGACCGCATCCTTAGCGACAGTAGCTGCGTCCCCACCATATCCCTTTTCGAAGATCTCAACCTTCCCGCCTTCACGTTCGGTAAGTTCCTTCAAGTTCCGCACATGGACCTTGAGCTGCTCCACAGCACCTGATCGGAAGGTATCGCCGGCGGCAATCAGAACCTTATACTTGTTCTGCAGCAGGAAAAAGCAGATTTTGGATAAGTTGGTCGACTTGCCGACACCGTTGACGCCAACAATGGAGATAACATAGGGGCGGGGCTTGCGCATGGAGGTGGTGGACGGCTTGGTGACCGCGTCGATCTCACGCAGTAGATCAAGGGATGAGGTAGGTGTCAACATTTTCGTCAGAGATGCCTCCATCGCTTTAGCGATACGCGCATTGATGCTCTCGAAACTGCCCGTCTTCACCCCAACGAGCTCCTTCTCAACACCCTCACAGAGTCTTATGGCAGCTTCGCGGGCCACATTCTTTCGCAATAAATGATCCTCCATTCCCTTCATGGCCTTGTCAAGATCCTCTTTAGTCAAGGTCTTGCCGCCTACCACATTGCGAAACAATCCGCCGATAGTGCTCAACCCCGACCCCACAAGCCCGGTTTTTGACTCGGCATTGGCGGCAGCTTTCTTTTCCTCGGCCGACTGCAGAATTTCGTTGACCTCATCACCTAGATCCTTCAGAACAAATTGTCCCTTAGACGTAGTGGTTCCCCAGCTCGATGAATTGACTCCTTGAATTGCGGTAGACCGGCCGGTTGCTTCCGCTTCGCTATCGCTAGCCAAGCCATTTTGTGTGACGGAATAGTCCAGCTGCACATCATCCTCCTCGTCAGCAAAGCCCTCGGCGTCCCACTTGCGACCTTTCTTGGGCGCCTTTTTGTTCTTCCTAGCCGGTGCTTCGTCCCCCGATGATACGGGAGCAGAAGGGTTGTGTTGCATCTTCCTAGCTCTTCGCGACATCCTCGAAACAGGGCCATTCTTGCCAACAACGAGGTGGTTATTGTTGCCCGGGGTAGAAGGACGGGAGGTATTCGGGGTGACAATTGGAGTCGACTCGGCAGTAGATGGTTGATCGTGGGCAGCCTTTCCTCTGTGCTTCAGAGTCGACGGGAGGGGCGGCTCGTCACCTAGGTTGCCAGACGTGGTGTCGTCCAGAGAAAAGGGCACCTCGGTTTGGGCACCGTTGCTCGCACCCTTAGACTCGAGGGTCCGGTATACCTGATCGAAGTATCCATCAAAATTCTGGCAATGAACGAGAGTGGTGTTCGGCCGTTTCAACTCGTCGCCATACAGGTCAACGAAGATGGTCTTGAGGTTATCGACGAGCTGATCAACCCAAGAGAGGTGCAGCAGAGAACGGTAGACGGCCTACAATAGCAATTAGGAGGGTAAGAAGATTTGCGACAAGGCATGTCCGAGATACGCACAACAAAGATGATACCGAGTTCCTTCACAAAGGTCCATTTCAGAGTGTGCTGTTCTGCCTTGTAAGGAGGATTGGTAGCGGCGGACTGGGAGTCCTTTGCGCCAGGGACGGCGTTGCGCTCCTCGATGAAGACATTGGTGATGAAGTTGTTGATGATGGAAGGGCTTATGGGCGCATAGGATCTCGACCAGAGCACCACCCCAGAGGTGGTGAGAATCTCGAACGTGTCCAACATAACTGCAGACTTGCGAGGGTGAGAGAGAGTGTGTGTGTGTGTGTGCGTGTGTTTGTGTGTGCGGTTGGTGATGGTGAAAGAACACGCGCCTGTTCCGTAAGTCGGACATGCAAAAATGTGGGAATATTTAAATACACTACATTAGATTGGCACTATGGGTCTAGGTAAAGTCTAAAGTACAGATAATATGTACTCTGCACCGGTACTAGGTACTAAGTACCTACAGACTTGCATACTACATTAGTATGTATGTACTTAGGTACACTACTGACGGAAGCTGCGGCGGGATCGGCGATAAAAAAAAAAGAAAAAAGGTAAAAAAGTGTCCGCTCATGTTTGGCATACCTACCTGCTGCACCTCTGCACCTGCCTGCAGTCCTGTCCATCCATCATGTATGTCAAGGGTCGGCATCCCGGTTTATTGCGGCTCCGACACGTCATAGTGCCTGGCTGGGGGGTATCTGTGCTGTATCTCTTAGTGCTTTTGCTAGTGCACAGCCGCACAGTCCTTTCTGAGATGAAACCTGTCAGGTACCTCCAGTGGAATAATCTCGGAATAACAGCACCACAACCCGCCAGCCGACCCAAGCTCTCAGCGCGCGCAGCAAATGTTCTGCAGTTCCTGTCCATGAAAACACATTTCCATTTCCAGAACCGGCTCCCATTTTAACGCCCACGAACAACGCTACGCTACACTACCACCCACCTTCGTCATCAACCTCCTCTTTCTCTCTCAGTCGGAGCGTACACTCACTCGACTCACCCACCATGCAAAGGCCAACCTACGCGCAGTCTCCGCCGCTGCACCATCCTGTTCCGCAACATGTCTCTACCGTCCCCCAGTTAAGATCTCCTCCGCTGCCCACGTCGTCGCAACCGCAACAGCAGGGGACATACGGCAATCCGTACCAGCAGGGCACGCCTGCTGCCGGCGCCAATGTCTTTGGCGCCTATGGCAACTTCATGAACGATCCTATGGCCGCCCAGTTCGTGGGCACCGTCGGTCAAAATGCCTTCAAGCACGTAGAGCAGAATGTGCGCACAAGCCATCCGAGCTAAAAAGGGGCCAAGGTTTCTGGCAGCTAACAAGCACTACAGATGAATCGATGGGTTAATTTCTCCGCGCTCAAACACTACTTCAACGTTTCGAACAGCTACGTCGTCAATAAGCTCTTCCTCGTACTCTTCCCCTGGCGGCACAAGCCCTGGTCGAGGAAGCAAGCTGTGGGGCCCAACGGGCAGGAGGGATGGTATCTACCGCCAAGAGACGACATCAACAGTCCCGATATGTACATACCCGTCATGGCCCTCGTCACCTATATCCTCCTTTCCACACTGCTGGCCGGGCTGCGAGGGCAGTTCCAGCCGGAATTGCTGGGGTACACGGCCTCGAAGGCAGGTGTGGTGGTGATAGTCGAGATCCTTCTGCTGAAACTCGGTTGCTACTTCTTGAGCATATCCAACGAATCTCAGCTTCTCGACCTTGTGGCCTACTCGGGATATAAGTTTGTGGGCATTATTGCCACGGTGGCCATCGCAGAGCTGGTGAACGCGGGCAAGGGCACGGGAGGCTGGATCGGCTGGAGTGTGTTTCTCTATACCTTCCTGGCCAACTCACTCTTCTTGGTAAGTCGCAGCTGGAATAATTGCCTCCTATCAGACCAGGGGCGCTGACAACGATTGACTGGCTATAGATGCGATCACTACGATACGTGTTGCTCCCAGAAAGCTCGGGAGGGGACGGAAGGGGCCCGATGCAGACAGACACGCGGACGAAGCGCAATCAGAGAACGCAGTTTCTTTTCGCATATTCGTATTTGATACAGCTTTTGTTCATGTGGATTCTCAGCAGGGGTTGAGTTAGCAATCAAGACCAGATGCAGGCACTTGGTCGCCTTGGCTCGTAGAATGCCCTCATAAAATGGTTACGAGGCGTTTTTTCAATCTCCAAAAACTGAAGGTTAGATATCTAGGGAGGTATGTAGCACGTGTATTCGTTCATGTTGTTATATAAAATCGGCTAGCCTTAGGTTGACTACACGTTTATAATGAAGTTGTATGTATCAATGTACGACTAGCCCCCGTTCCTCCCCCTCTCCCCCTTTTTTTTTGGCGCCCCGCCAATCAGCCACTCAATACCAGACATACCTAGGTATAGGTAACTTGAAGCTAATAGTCTATAGCTTAACTACTTCCTAGGTAGAGGTGGTCAACTCATATATCATAGGGTAGGTAGGTTCAATACTATGTATTGCTCAGGTTGTGTCAGCTAGATATAGTTCGTTTGTATCCAATTGATCATATGTACTTACTCATCTGCTTGTCTTTGTTCTCCAACCAAGGTGGGCAATAAAGCCAACATCAGCTTGGGCTTGTTGTCAAAGGGGTAGGGTTAAGCACCAGGTGTGGTTTTACTAGCCGTTGTTAGCTTAGCTCATATTATCTGCATCAATTTCCCCATGCTATTTTTTTTTCCTAACTTATCTCTACTTCCTACTACTAGTACTAACCTAAGCTTAACCCTTTCTACCGGGTCTACTCCAAGAAAACAAAACATCCCCCACGTCACAATCAATATCTATCCCATGCTTTAATCCACCCACTTATTCGACTTACCTCATAACCGCCCGTCCTGGTTCCAAGCCAATCCAACAAAAAACCACCTAACTCTTAATACTAACCTCTCAAGAATATACCTGAGAGACCCAGTAACAAGTAAATCTTTGCATCATCCTCTTAAAATATCTTCAAACCAGGTACCTAGGTAGTATCTTGAGCACTTGTTCAATCAAAATGGCATTGCCTCCGATAGTCACCGCAACTATACAGTCTGCCATCCTGGCCGCAACATCTAACATTCTGGCACAATGTCTTACTGCTTACCAATCCGAGGTATGCTTATAGATACCTAATATCTCTAACCAGAGAGAAAACTGTATCAACTTACACTAACCTTCCCGTAACCCTAGGCTACTCTCATCATAGATTGGGTGCCGGTATTCCAGTTCATCCTCTATGCCTTCCTCAACGTGCCGCCCAACTTTTTATGGTACTATAGACATGCCGCATTCTCATACACCCACCGTGGTACTTCACAAGCGTGCTAACACAACCCCCTATAGGCAAGATCTGTTGGAATCTAGCTTCCCCGCCTTCCATATGGCGCCCACCTCCGAGGCGGTGGCGTCGGCGTCGGCGGGCGACGAGAAGGAGCTCGAGAAGGAGGCCCAGGAGGGCCGGCTCGTTGAGCCCAAGCTCAATATCACCAACACCGTCGTCAAGCTCTTCCTCGATCAAACTATCGGCGCTGCCGTCAACACCATCCTGCTGAGCCTGTTCATGCACTCCATCCAAGACGCCATGGTACGGCCCACCGCCGGCCCGCTAAGCGGTGCTGAGAACAGTTTTCGGTATCTTGTCTCGCCAGGTGCTGTCGACTACGCTGCCGTCGACTGGAGCGGCGTGCTCGAGCGCAGCCAGGCTGAGTTCTGGCCCTTGCTTGTGGCGAGCTGGAAGCTATGGCCGCTTGTCAGCTTGGTTAACTTCGTCTTCGTGAAGACCATCGAGGGACGAAACCTTGTTGGTGGCCTGGCCGGTGTAGTGTGGGGTATTTACTTGAGTCTGGTGGCTGCTCATTAGACTAGGCAGGAATAAAAGGAGAGCAGGGAGGAGTGGTTTCAAGGTGGACAGCTCAGGTTTGTTATCTGCTATACCTAGAGGCTGATCCTCATAATTTGTGCTGCTATCTAGGGATCTTAGCTTTTGGGTATGATGGGTACGAAAAGGTGCATTACGGGAATATCATCTATCAACAAGCTTAGAAGTTTTTATTCACATCGTCCTGGAACCGTACAAAATAAACATCTTATGCTAAGATTTAACCTGAAAAACGATCGAGTTAAATAGGATTCACACATGTAGGCGGAGTGCCTAGTTGTATGAAATCATGCTAATGGAAGCGATACGCCTTTGAAAGAACTCCAAAAGCTTTTCTGGTAAACAGGGTAACATGGCATTCATTCAATTCAGGTTCTGTTGAGAATAGGACAGATGTGGTCATTTTTTGGAGACTTCGATCTATTTGTGCAAAATTTACGAGTGGGAATGCTGGAATCCTCCTACCACAAATCTCTGACAGATTGCCCCTGAGTAGTATACCCGACAGCACAGATTAAATTACCACTTCCCCCAACTACCTCAATGGCTTCCAGCACTGGTTTAGTAAACTTAAAACATCCAAACTGATGTTTACTACACACAACCGCACACGCGCGCACCCTATCCCCCCCCTCATTTGGTTCTCGTAGGGATGAACTGGAACTCCAGTCCATATAGGATCATCCTACCGTTAAGCCCATCGGACGCCACTAAGATAATATATAGAGTTAGTGATTACGGCCCATAATCGGGTAACATTTTTAGCCGTTTCCTAAGAGTCGAGACTCACAGGACCAGGTGGCCATTATATACGCAAATTGTTTGCTCCCCGAGATAACATAAAAAGGGGGGGGATAAGGGGCAAGGGGTAGGTAGGTAGGTAGGTAATAGAGACTCTGCTAGAAATTAAGAACCACTTACTATCGAGTAAGCCCTCGCTGATGCCCGCTGTCGTGTGGCTCACCCCTCTCACCGGCTTGTCCCCCGCCGCTACCAGCAGGTGCACTCCCGTGCATAGCTCCGCCCCGATCTCTACCGTGGCCCCCTCCCGTAGGTATTCGATCTCGAAGCCGAGTTCCACGATCTGCTTCGCTGTCAGCTCGCAGCGCTGGGTCCAGTTTACTACCATTTCCCCTCCTTTGTTTTCCACTCCCTTGTTCTTAGGGGTTGGACTTTTAGAGGTATAGTGATTGGTAGGCAGGATGATGTTGATATGGTTAGCGCCGTTTGATGGTACTTGCAGGTAGTGTATCCTGAGGGTATCCTTCAAATTTACACCTGATAGGAGCTATTGCTTCTGTTGTGGCTGACACGTCGTTGTGTAAACCCAAGCATGAAGTAGGAAACCCCGCGAGTAGATCGGCGGTAGATATTGTGTTTAGATGCTGATCAAATATGACGAAATATCGTGAAGGTGAGTTGAAGTCCTCGAGTTTACGCCAGTCGAGAGAGAGATAAAAGGGGCGTGGGGGGGGGGGGGGGGGGGGGGGGGGTCATGCCAATACATCTCGCTTTGTAACTCATTGATGAAAGAAAGCCGAAGAGTCTCTTCTCACGATCTCTTTGATACTGCATTGTCGCCGCAATTAGGTAGTTGTCTTATGTAGCCGCTCCCGGTCTTAACAGTAACAAAGGAACAATAAACTTAAGTTAAAAGGCTATGTGTGTATATTCATGGAATCATATTGTATGTTGCAATGTATTGTAGTGCAATGAATCAAATGGTACCCGAGCGATTATCCTCTGTTCAAATAGTTCATGTCACTGGCAGATTCAGAGTTCAGTAGTTAAAACCTCATGAATACAAATAAAATATGAATTGGGATATATTAAATACTAGGTAGATACCTGGTTAAGGAATAGCAGGTCACGAGAAAAACATACTTACAGGTTAATTCTTACCCCAAATCAATACTAATTGTCTTCCGTTTGCTTGTCATTTACCAGGGATCTACTCTGGTCGTCCTTTTCGATCTTCGCCTGCGCCCCCCTCGATAACGGACTCTTCTGTAGGCTTCATAGCAACCTCGAGGTCTATCATCTTGAAACGGAACCACACCTTCCCGCCCTCGTACGTGTAACGGAACTCTTTGTGCGTCACGTCATTGGCCATAGCTCGAAGCTTTGCCATGAGCTTCGGATCTGCCAGCGAGCACGGCGTCTTCAGGGGTCGGACGATAACCTCGGCCAGCAAGGCGACTCCTAGGTTCGTGTGTAGCTCCCACACACCAGGCCCCAGCCCGTCGAGCACGTAGCTCCGGGAGAGGACTTTGTCGACTGTCATTTTGATGCGTTGGTTGATATTCCGCCATTCTTCGGAGGTCAGCAGTAGAGATTTGGGGTTCCCCCTCAGTGCGGCATGTTTCCCGTCCACAAGGCTCGGGGCACTTGGCAGCTTACGCGTCGGCGTCTGTCGTGATATCATTTTTGCAGGTGAGTGGTTTGTATACTTCAAAGGGGTTCGGTAAGGTATAAAGTGTAGGGAAATTTGGCAAGCGGTCGATGAGCCACGTGTCTGACGGTCTGAGATATTTAAATAGTAGAAATTACATGTGGCGTGTTGTAGTGCGGCTCATTGTAATACAGTCTTCGTAGGCGATAAGGTAGTGCTCTTTGTTCTAGTTACGGGATTTTATAGTAAATTGAAGATAATAAGGGCTTTGTTTGAGACAATGCGACAAACGGTTCTTCGTTTATAGCCTTGTATGTTCTTTAGGGGGGTTGATCCTTCTTAGGGCATATATAGTGATTAATGTCGTTCCTATAGCTCACTGTACAAAGCTCTTTCCAGAGGTTCTTTTGATGTATTTTGATGCTGTAATAATGCAAATGCGACTTTGCGTGTAACACTTTCGAGAAGTGGTGACCAATCCCGCGAAGGACTGAAACAATGGCATAGCTAATGCACCAGATCGCTACGCATTAGTCTACAATACACTTACTAGTTTACATGATTGACTGTCTCTTACAGTAAAGAATCTTATATACTCAGAAATAGTTTAACATTTGGATATTGAAAGTTTTCTTTGAGATATTCCCTCCGAGGATGCCTTGCTAAGCTTCACTGTTGGTTACTGTCAATTTTTTCGTAGCCCCTGACATGGTGCCTGCGCTAACCCCCCTATTGCTTGAATAAATTGTACCCCCAATGCTCTGAAAGGTTTTCAGGTCTAGGCCATTAATTTCATTATCATATTTCTGCCTCCCAAATATACCTCTGCTTCTGCTGTCACCAAATGTCGGTAAGAGCCCACTGGCGACATGCTGGTATAATGGTAGACAGACAGGAATGCCAATACTGAACATAGTCGCTGTTAGCTCAGCGGCGTGCCATACTGCCAAGCATGCTGAGTCCTCTAAATTGAATAACAAAGTCAAAAATGCTTAGAGAGTACCACTTGGAGTCATGTATATAAATATCATAGGATGGTTATCATGATAGGAATAAGGGAAGATTGGTAGAGTGATAGGAAAAATGGGGGGGGGGCTTACTTGTAAAATCTGAACTGTTTAATATATTTAGTTCTGCTGCTGTCTTAATACCACACACCCCGGCCCTAAACTTTGCTTCAGCAACATGCTGGGACATGATCCCAAGGGGAAATCCATATACTCACACGAGGCTAAAGCTCATGCTAATAGCAATGACAATTTTCTCTTTTCGGATCATATTGAGCTTCCAAAGAAGATACCACGGGAATCCGGTATACCAGAAGTCAACGATCACGCCCCAGGCACACGCATGAATTGAAGCTGGTGCCGGATCAATATAGCAGTGACCTTGAATACGATGATCCCACAAACACGCGGGGGGTGCGCACGACAGCCAGACTATTATTAGGGATACTACAGCTGAAACGCTGAAAATTATCGTCGGGGCCCAGATCACCACCTTGTCTGTACGCGTTGATACAAGTCGGAGAAGGAAAAGAGCCATCGAGATCTTAGCAGTGATCATTCCTATGGTAAATAAAGTCTCCCCAATCAGCTCATAAAGATTGGTTCGAGAAATATCATCCAAGGAGGCGATTTCCGTGATGTCACTTCCGAAACCGAAGTTCGCAGATATTTGAATCATGATATCGTGAGCGAGAAATAGAATCTAGAAAATCCGTATCAGATAATGAGATATGTTACTTGTACAAAGAGCTTGGGAGGATTGGCTTATGGGACAGCTGTAAAATGGAATGGACCCTAGTTGGGATGAGGAGTGCTCACATAGGATCCGTTGTAGAAGTGGTCATCTTTTCCATACATCTTCAATACCTGAAGGCGAGTGTATAGACGAAGCATAACGAGGATGAAGGTAATACCCGTTAATGCCCATATGATAGTGAGGACTTTGGAGGCATGCGACCCTATGTCTTGAGCCATTAGCAAGCAAAATATCGTCTATCTCGTGAGACAGAATAGTTACTAATAATTCCCTCTATTTCTATTTTTCTAGACAACCACAAGAGTGACAAAACACAAGGAAAGCGCAACACATATAACTGAGCAAAAGGCTCCATTGAGGGGCTCGTACAAACCTATCCCTAGACAGACGTACGATATCGACGATTAATCGATCCTAAGATATCCTTGCTGGAGCAACACTAAGTCCAGAAAGCAAGGGCTGGAGGCGAATATCTCATAGGAATTCCGAATGTAGGAGCTTGAGGGTATCTATGGGAATAATTACAATTAACTTGCCAGGCGTGCTTTCTTGAGGGTTATAATGCTAGCAAATATTTTTGCATGCTGATAATCAAATAACAATACAGTCGCGAATACCAGATCGATAATTACAAAAAAGTTGAATGAGCAGGCATCATGACGAATTGTGCGAGAACTTCATTCTGGGGACCGGCCCTGCCAAACTGCGTGGCAAATTATGTTCCGATATCCCTAGCAGAATATACGCTGCCCCAGGCTTGACTTGTGTTGGTAAGGAGCCTTTTCACAAGTATCTCTCATCAGAGTCCAGGATTTTGCCGGGAATTGTTTGATAGTACAAAGCCCTAAAATATTCAATTATCCCTAGAAGTGACCAGGATATGATCTTGATATAGAAGCTTCCACGACAAGCTCTCGGGTCAACGAAAGAGGGGAATATACTATCCACTTCTCCACGTACAGAATTTATAAGTTTAGCTACCTAGTCTTTATAAAAATGACAAGGTGAGTAGCGATTCTACCTAGTTACGTGCCAAGTATGCTTAGTCTTATGCTCGGTGGAATAGAGGACTTGGTGGTTGTACATCAGCCTCAGCAAAGACTTGGGAGAACTACACAGATCCCAGCTTTATTATCGGAAGCGAACCTTGAGTAAACAAACATAACATTTAACAGTGATTTTTCGTTGAAGTAGGTGTTTCATAAAATGTCTACTCGCTTAATGTAGTCTACAGTCCTAGCGAACATATAATGGATAATGGAAAGAAGTTTACGAAAGAAGGCTTCTAACCGCCATCAACTTTATCGTCCCAACAGAGTGGTAACATAAGAACGACCATGTGGGCCTCTTTACTTTCCAACAACTCGACTATATCTACATATAATGGTTCGTATCACATCCACTTGGAATGCAAATCTTATCACGTTGCATGTGCTCGTGTGGAGTCTATAGGTCACACAACCATCAGACAAATGCGTAGAGCATGTAGGTTGAAAGATCATAAGAATGTGGCTACCTATCCTAAGCACTTAGCACGAGGGCACAATGTGATATTTGGGACAATAGGGGCGGGAAGACAGTCAGTTTACATACCAAGATAATAGCCACGAATTCTCATGCGGCTACACGTTGACTCTCTCTCGGGTCCTTAAGCCGCCTCTGGGGGGGAGGTGAGTTGAATTAACCCAATTTTATATTTGCCCAGGCAAACTAGGTAGTCGTCGTCTCCTTCATTGCCGATCGTATGGGTCGTTGTAGGTAGATCCAACCAGGTAGCTAATTGGCTTGGCATGAGCGATGCCCATGGCATGGTACAACGAGAACAGTTCCGCGATAAAACTCGTACCTTGAAAATCTAACCTGTCTATTATTTTCTGTAGTAAGCAAAGATTATGTTCAATATCCTATGTAAAATCCGATGGAGCCTAGGTCGTTCGAGAGCCACTAGTATTCTCCAGATCATATGCTATTAATAAAGCACGTGAGGAAAGGGGGGAGAAGTCTTCTCGAAACATAAAAGTTGGCTGGGAGAATTCCCGTAAGGGAATGACTGGGAATTTTAAATGTATTTTACTTCATATTTTGGGCTATCTCCCACTATTTATGCCACAAAAGAGATGCTTGTTGTCTATCATCCCTCATAATTAGGTTAGTTAAGTCATGACAATAACATAATCACCATTTCCCTCATCCTTTATTAATATTAAGTTTGATGGTAAGATTAATCACAATAAGCGCTTACTGCCGAGTGCTATAGACTACCAAGTTTATTACCCAGGTCTTGTAAAATGTCCTAGGCCTTTCCGTGCTTGTATACCTCCATACACCTACTAAAGTAAAGTCCATCAACCGCACAAACCCTGAAATATGAATTGTAACAGAATAATATACAATCAACTTGGGCGTATTTCCTCTGTAGCCTTCATTCATACCTAGTCATAATGCTCCCCTGGCTGCTTAGACCCTACTATAAACCCATTTTGGATATCTACCTAATTAAGAAAGTCGTAAGACACGGAAATAATTATGGCCACTTTGTAGCTCGTTATTAACATGAACGTTAATAATATGAATTCAAATAACGTATAGATCATGCACCCTCCATCTCATGTATTGCCCCTCGTCCACGCCCATCCATCTCGGAGATAGGGGTTTCGGTAGGGAAATTATCCATTTCGCCTATAGGAAGCTCGCTTTTATGATCTTCCAGAGGGACGGGGGGTGTTGAACGGGCCAAAAGCTTCCGTCGACGAATTACGAGAAAGCTTGCTATTGCGAGTATAATGGCACCAGCGCCCAGAACTCCCACCACAATGCCAGCAATAGCACCCCCAGAGAGTGTCGAGGAATTCGACGGCTCAGACGTGGCCGTAGACGCATCCGTAGACGCATCCGTAGACGTGCCCGTAGAGGTAGATATGGATGTAGACGTCTTAGACAAGGTAAACGTTAGCTTGAGACGACCTGGGTTGGGGGATATCTCCTTACAGCATCTGACCCGGAACTGCTGGTATGGGTCTGCTGGGCTGTGCTAGCCACTATCCCATCAATCACGTGGGCATATACTTGAAATGGCACAGTCTTTGCTGATGCCAATGTCATTCCAACATAGGATGAAGCCCCGAAGGCGGACACGGACGCAGTTTGGCCCAAGGTCCAGTCACTGTAGCACGTCCCTCCGTATGCCGGACGATTGGTATCCATCGTTGTCGGTGGTGGTGCTAAGAGGAAATTTCTTGCCGGACACATATGCGTTAGTACATTATGGCAGTATTCGGGTATGTACTCGCAGCGAATATACATCTTAAGTCCTTTCCTCCATTATTGAAAAAAAAAAGAATTTAGTACTCACGTCGGGCAACACGCGATATAGTTGTCAATACTCGTCAATGTCTCCCAGCCAAAAGGGCAGACGAGAGGGCTCATTAGAGGCACTCTTGATCCTACAGTTGTCGGGTTGATGTGATAGGTTTGGTATTCCCTCATGAATTCCTCCGGATAGCAGTTCGAGAACGTGCTTTCTGGGACCGGGACAGGCTCGTTCAACCAGATAAAATAAGCAGGCGAAGATAGCATTGTGAGCTGGCCGTTGTTGCAATCATCTGGTGGTATGAAGGTTGTCGTGAGAGGTATCGCGCTCGTCGTCGTCTCGCTTTGCTGTCTTCGCTCATGTATAGAGCCGGCGGACGAACTTGATGCCAAGAGTGCCACATCTTCGGGTGGAGCAATCGCTTCGTGAGACGAATCGTCGCGAAACGGATTTGCCTGTACCATGGTGTTCGTCATTCCTAGCCACAAGGCTACCGTAATCGACAGTTCTATCATCTCGACTCTTGCTATGATTTCTTGGGGGTTATGGGGTCGATGCCGTGACTTGTTATCCCATTATCGAGGTATTTGTCGAAAGGACGAGCGTCGAAGGAACAAAAAAGGGCCCCGGGAAGCTCAAAAAATATATATATGGCTGTAAAACCCACCATTGTGTCGATCTGGTTGAAAACCTATACCTTGCTCTTGAACTATACCCTACAGACAGACCCTCTTCACGACCCAGAAATGTACGCACCCCGGCAGAAATCAAGATACCGTCGGACCTGCAGCCAATCCAACGTCTCGGTCTTTTTCAAGCTCGATGCCATGTGTGCGTGCGCCAGGGTCAAAGAGAGGACAATGGGTCTAGAACTGGGTCCAGTTGCACGAAGGCTGACGCTTTTCAATTTCAGCTCTTCTCCATCGAGCCGGGGAAACAAGCAAAAGCCGCTGATGGACGTGCAGAAGGATCATACACTATGATCCTTCGAAAACCAAGCATTCGCGTTCTCTGTTCTCACCACACACACGATTGGTGACTAACCTGGGGACCCTAGCAAGACAATATAAAAAGGAGAGGGTCCCTTTTCGGAGGGCTGCCGGTTTTAAGCCAAGTTACCTCCTAGGTATACCTACGACTAGATTTTCGGGTCCCCCATGCCCCCCTCCAGATGGGACTGAAACCAGATACGACGCAAATACCACGTTGATACTAGGTATCTACCTAGGCATGCAAGTTCGATTTTGCTTCATACAAAAGGACCGCTGGAAATAATAAAAACCCATCCTTATTACGTACAACCGTAGACTCTCGTCATGCGTACCTATATCCCAACCCGGATCACGTTACTACTGCCGGAAACGCCCGTAACCCCTGATTTTCTAGCATGGCAGCGAGAGATGCCGACTTAGGTAGTTCAAGCATGGCCTTGGCATCTGTATACCATCTTCGACGCATCGTTCGCAGATCGCATCACATATCGCATTGTGTGAGGGCGCGGCTTAGCACATGCATGCGGGGGCTTTCGGAGCTTGCACGATGGACGAACCGTTGTTCTTCTCCCCTTCTCCCACTACCTAGATATGCCACCACCTCGTGAGGACATAGGACAATGTTCGGCTTGTGCGAGCTTTTTTTTAACCCTCTAGGTCGTGCCACAGTGACATTGCATGGCTACGAATCAAGTGCTCGGGGGAGGGGAGCAGCCGATGAAAGGGCCTCCACCAACTAATCTGCCTCAGGTGACGGAAACAGCCTTGCCTCCCTCTGTTCAAGCCTGCCTGTCCAAGGACTGCCGACATACTACAAATTCCCTTCGCGGCATGTATGTTAGTATTGTGCCCAGATACCAATGATAATAACTCTCTGCGAATTTCACTCTAAGCTGTTTTCCTCCTTTGCTTTAGGTTAAAGGAGATGAGGGGGCACAAGGTATGATACATTGACGCACTTGCGTGATCCAGATATTCCACCCTTAACTATGTGACGTAGGGACGCAGGGCCCTCACAGGTTGCTGGTAAGTACAAGCTGATGGTGGTTACGAATAGGATAGAGGGTAGCATTCTGGGCTGGCTAAGTAAATATATGACCTATCATCCCCGAGTTTGGCAATAATATATATTTGAGCGAATTTTCCCCCCAGCTAGCTGAGGGTGGTATAGGAGGCATTGGTGAAGTTGTAACTGGACACTATTTTTCGCATCATTATCTATGCAGCCCTTGAACGAATACTTATTAATACATCCTCTTACGGAAAATACAACTATCTTGGTGACTATCGGTGTGATCTACGGTATCGCCGTTGACATGGCTATATTAACCTCAGCACGACGAGCCAATACTTACTTGGGCCTCTGAGTGATCAAGTCACACTATTCAGATATACGCACTTTTATTCCTCTCAGCCCCTGAGATCCATAACAGCGAGCGGTTAGAAAAATGATGTCTCGCATATGAGCCACTCAAATATTTACAGGAAAGAAAACTAGGGGATGAGAGCACAGGCTCACTAAGTACTACATAGCGAGCGCTATCGATCTTGCACCCAGATAGTGTAGCTAGATCTAGTAGGTAGTATAAGGTGAGACTGAGAGCAAAAGGAACAAAATGCTTTATATCTCTGGGCATAGTTCCTCCCTTTACAATTTGCCTTACTTGGATATCTACTTCTTAACTACCATGCCTATATCCATTAAGTAGAAAAATCCCCGGCGATATTTATCATAGGTCATTCCGGTCATTTGATTATATGCTGAAAATATTTCAAATATGTGATATATAAAGCTTTCCTTTGTAGTTGTGGGAAGAGGCGGGGTTGACACATTAATGTGCCAATATAAAAACTTGATTTCCATAGATTATCTGAATAGTGGCAATACTCTATACCTTTCTACCATTGTTACTACCCACATGAACTTTTACTATATTTTCGTAAACCTAGAAAAGCATCACCGAGTGGTAAAAACCTCAGGCAACATTTGAACTTTATATATTGCCATGAGGATACTCGCTGGACTGGTAGAAAGAAAAGGATGCATAGTTCCTACCTAATAACATCTACTCAGTCTTATCTCCTAAACCCGCTTCGAACGTAGCAGTCTAGATGATTCCACGAACCAATAAAGCCACATACATTGTTTTTTTCCATTGCGTACTTTCGCGTTTTAAAACTGGTATATCATAGGCGAACAGATTTCCAACCACTATCAGCCATCCCGCAGTGATGCTGTGGCATCAAATGATAGATTGGAAATCAGTATGCTTCCTTGATGACCTATGCGGGTCTGTAGTATACGTTGTCGTCGTCATCATTATTCTCGATGGTAGCTACAACCATAGAGTATGTAATGACGAATATTTACTCAACCCCAGTTTATCGATTTCTAGTAATGCCAGGTAACTGGGATGGATGTCTTTATAGCCCACTTCGGTTCTATGCGTTGTATATGACGTGGTGGTAAGTAGGAGGGAAGGCCAGTAAAGATTATTTTCTTAGGTTAAGATAGATATGAGGCCAGGGGGCCTATTAGTATTGGCTATGAGGACGACGACTCCGGAACATGTATTAACATAGGTTATTCCATACCGTACCAGCATGTCTATATTCCCAATGAAAAGTGACATACGCGTAATCAATCCTCTATACGTTTCTTCTTGGTTTGTTGCGGGACCTCGTTTGCCCCCTTCTAGACGTATAGGGGTATTGTTTTCCTTAGGCCTGGTTCCGCAGTAGAGTCGTGTCCGACGGTAAATAGTCCTATGGAAGTACTCTCGCCATATAGGCTCCAGTCGTCGAATTCCTTCCCAAATAGCATTCCAGGAATTAAATAAGGTGAAGCTGGGACCGGTATACCTTATTCCACCCCAAAGGTGGCGTATCTCATGGGGTCATCAAACCTAAGGTTATTAGGGGTTAGGTAACTTAGGGGCTTCTATTATCTCCCAAGTCTCGATCCTGCAATAGCACGGTGATGACGAAAAATAATAAAAGATTGGATTCTTCCTCTCTAGTTGACATATTATTGGGAGATAGGCGGTTGTAGCGTCCCCGCGCGTATAGTTATCTCGTAGGGGGGCCTGCGTCGCCGAGCTGGTTCAAAATCTCCGTGATTGGCTTCTCTGTCTCTCCCTGGCGCGCGCAATAGGGGATTTACGGCCCGGAGCAAAGCACAAATGCGGAATTCTCTTTTTGCATCGATTCATGCCATACGGAAGAGGTCCGAGCTGGGAAAAAAAGACCTCTCTCGTAGCCGCAGGCCAATGGATGGACGTCACGTCGTCAAGTCGAACAGCGGTGGTGTTTTTTAGGTGGACGAGTAGAAAGTGACACATACCACGGGTCGTTAGTAGGTCATTTGGCCATTTTGCTCTGCTGTCTGCTCCTTCACTGCACTAGAGGGCATTCGCAGCGCTGTGTTTTTGCCTTCTCTTCGCTCACACTTGCGCCACACTTTACTAAACTCAGGACGCGGTCAATATCTTCGCTGCTCGTTGCGTGAGTATAAGGCGACAAATCCGTGAACAAAGGCCCCGCAAAACCCTCAGGAACGACGACTACGACTAGGTAGGTAGAAGTGATAGCTCATCGTCTAGTATAGCCACAGGTAAGCTTATACGGGGTTATATGCATACTAATCAACCCCTTAGATACCTAAAATGTGGTTGACCAGCCTAGCTAGCCCACGCTCGCCTTTTTTTCAGGACGGCTCTTTGCTGAACGACGTGGAATCAATCCGTACATGGATAGCCTAGTCTTCAAGGTATTGGGAATGAATTTGAAGCAGCTGACAAACCGGGATTCAGTCTATATGTCTGGGAGAAGACTTGAAGTGCCAGGACCCCCCTGTATGTGCGGAATAAATGCGGGCTATATAGTACTATAGAGTATGGGAGCGACCTGGGTTAAATGGTTCAGGTGACGATACGTATAATGTTGCCGTCTATATGAATGACTAAATATCATACTCTATGCGATGTCCACATTACCTCCATTACCTACATAGGTACCTAACCTAGTAGTAACAAGGCCAAACCTAGACGCGGGAGCCGCCTCGAATGCATGGAATGCCCGGCCCGCCGTTGCACTGGACTTACATAGGTACGGTACCTATTCCCGATTCGCATGGCTGTGCCCCTGAGTGCCCGGATGGTATACAAGCCTAGGTAGGAAATTCGGTAGGACATTACCTAGGTACGCTAACCACATACATAACACTGCAGGTTTGGTGTTGGGATGTGCAAGAAGGCGTCCAAGGCGATTCGGTGAAGCAGCAGACTTGCTTATTTGGGGAGAATAGGAGAGAGAGGTGGTATGTACATACTACCTAGGCTGGCTGATGGCCTATCGACTATGAAGCCTGCAGCCCGTTCTGGGGACGTTGGAGTTACAGTAAGGACCCCAAAAGAGGGAAACCGAATAGGTATTGCCTCCTCTCTTTTCAGGAGCGAATTGTACCAAGCAGCAGGCTGAGGGAGGAGTGAGATGGGAGGGGGGGAAGAGAGGGGTTCGTCACGGATTTGTCCATGTATCGATATATCAGACACCTCCAAAATGTCCATCCCATGCTTGCGTTTTGCTTCTCAGCTAAGCAAGTGATCGACAGCTAGAGAGCCTCGACCGAGCTAGACCCGACCCGCCGTGATGTTTGTGGAACTTCATAGGTATGCCTATGCCTATATGCGTAGAGGAGGGGGGATGAGAGCTTTCTTTGTTGTTGTTGTTGTTGTTGTTGTTGTTGTTGTTGTTGTTGTTATTGTCATTTTAGTCCCTCTTTCCCCGTTAACCCCCCCTTTTCTTCTCCTATAGATATTTTCGGTTTCTTCAAATTCTAGTAGAAAAGGGCAATGAGGACAAACCCAGAAAGTCGATCAAGAAAGATTCGTATTGTAATAAAGTAAAATAAAAATGTAACCCCCCGGAGAATTACCTAGATTCTTCGTGAACGAATGACAAGCCCCCTTAGGGCGTTTGAACAAGTGGCATTGCATTTCATCCCCCTTTTCATGCGCTGGCAAGTGTTGGTGGTGTTATGTTAGTTTAACTGTGGCGGAGAGAAATGGAAGCGAGTTACTTAACTAAGTAGTATGTATGTTATACGTTATGCTACATAATGGAGGGCTAACCGGTAAAGTTTCTTAGGTTAACCTAGCGTAGGCATCCCAACACGCTAAGCTCTAAGGTAGCGCGTGTTCGTTTCAAGTTGTCCCTGCCGGACGCGGTTTCTTCCACTTCCACTGCTTCTAGACTTGGAGCTAGAAAATCTACCGAGTTCTTCGGAATAACCTAACCTAGGTAAGTATGACTTGTGAACGCACGATTTGTCTCGGTCGGCTGCGACAGCCCGATGATACGTCTATATGTCCACCGGTAGCACCTACATTTAGCACATACCTACTTACCTACTCAGTATCCTTTTCTGATTCTTCACCTGCATCCAGGTGTAAGTCTTATACAATACAGATGTATGTCCTAGGTGTATCTACTTACTATTACTATATCAATATACATACCTAACCTAATACTCTGAAGAATTGGAAGGCACCTACGAACGAACATGCCGACTGCCGCTGCATGTTTAGGCAGGTCCACTAATTACCCTTTGCTCGCTGGGGGCGTCCCGTCTCCTTCTATTTTTGCACTTTGTCCAATCTGCGCTGACTCAGATACCAACCTACTACTACCACCTACCTAGGTACCTCTTCTGTAGCTTGTTAGCTGGAGATAAGTTATGGTAGGTATGTAGGTAGGTAGGTACATCCATGCCTACAATGCGATCTTGTAAGGTACTACTTACTGAGCCACATAATAGGCAATTTTACTTGACGTACGTATTCTCCATTTGGGCACCAAGCTATTTTCTCTTTTCCATGATATGGTTGGCTACAGCCTTTTTCTCTTCCTTTTTCTCTCCCCCCCCTTCCCGAGGTCTTTCTCTTATTTCCCCGAAGAGGATTCTCTATTTGGCATAATAGAGCCATTTTCCCTCCTTGCTTATCAACACAATCATCATTATTATGATAGCTTATCGTTATATTAATCATCGTCATAGTCGGCAGAGTTAGGGTGCTGGGTTCGGTATGAATGACTGGAATACGAGAACACGCGAGAGAGGCGAAGTTTTGTAACGACAATGACGCCTTTTCTTCCTGCCCTGTCCTTTCTATTTTCTTCCCCTTTCTTTCCCCCTCTTATCGCTTTACTTGGATTTGGATTATGAAGTTAGCCGGGTGACCCCGCTTGCCGCGATGCTGCAAGTCAGTCTATAAGAGGCAAGACAAGGCGAGTGCTCGTTCTTGGCTAATGTTCTTCTTCATCAACTTCAAGTTGGAGTCTATCTCGGGGCTTACCATCTAAGGTCTCCTTACCGACATTCGTGTGTACTTAAGGGACTGGCTTGCCTGACGGTTTGTGGCGAGGCCTAGAAGACGATGGCCCCTTAGCCGTTTCATATGACAAGAAAAATGTAGCCGTAGTTGGTAGGCCAGGTTGAGCGAGAGTTGGCTTTTATGTAAAAGCAGTTAAACTACCTAAGCTGAACCCTTTGGCCCGGTTGCATTGCAAATCCAGGGGGGTAAGAAATTTGGATCTGAAATTCCCTGACGCAGATCGTCGTTATCCTCGGGGTATTATCAATGCTCTTCTCGATTTACTAGGTAAGTTAGTTACATCTTAGGTACCAATTTGTAGCACCTAACTGCTGGGGTCCTGTACCCATGATGACCCGCTACTTACATACAACTACATGTATTAATGTGTATAGGTATGTGTACATATATCAATGTGTGTATGCACAGTATATCAATCTCCCATATCCAGGAGAGGGATGGAAGCGAACGGGCGAACGAGACAGACAACCGAACGAGCGAACAAAAAGTGCCATGTCCGACATTGGCAAGGTGGCAACGTTAGACTTAGATTATTTCATACATATAAGGTAGACATGCCGACATCGTAAGACACATGGACGTTCGGAATCTATTTCTCGGTGCGCGTGCCTCGTCCTGTTTAATTCATTCCACTTTCTCCCCTCCACCTTTGGTCGTCCGTTGTTCATCACTCATCTACATATCGCCTTTCCCCCACTTTGCCTAGCGAAGTTGGCGATCAGAGCCTAATTATCAGAAATCCTGATTCCGCTAGACTATGGCGCGGCCCGGCTGATGCCCCCCCCCCCCTTTTGTTAGAGTAGGTAGTAGGTAGGTATCTGACCTTAACTTGGACGGTGAGACCACACAGGATACCTACCTAGAGCAATGCAGGTACATATACAAGTACATATATATGTGTATGTATTTATCATGAGGTTTGTCACATTTGTACCGAGCTACCGTATATCCAACCTACTTGTCCGGTCTACATAGGTGAAGAACTGGGGAGTAGGTATCTAGAGTCCATATGATCAAATACTATTTTTCGGTTTAAAGTTTAAAGAGTTTTAAGACCATGGTCTATACAATATTGTAGCTGTTCTACGGAGAAGGGCAAGCATGTGGTTAGTAGTAGGTACCTACTACCAACATAGTACCTAATAAGTGTAGGAGGCATTTACCTACTTTATGTAGGTAGATTTGATACGAAACGGGCCTGACGGGTGAGAAGGGCGTAACAAAGACATTCTCAGCGTGGCTCCTGCTATTAACCCCCCTCCTCTTTTTTTTTTTTTTTTTTTTTTACCCTTCGGTGACCAAGCTGGATCGATATCTCTGACGAATTTGCCGTCTTCCACCTTTTGTCAATGTCAGATTTTTAAGTCTCCGTTGGCAGATTAGGCCCTCCAGATGTATATATACCTCTCTACCTGTAAATAAATTATTCGGAAATGCCAAATCGCTTACCTAGTACCGAAACCGAGCGTACGCATGTATTCATATTATATATTGGCGGTAATGTACATAAATGGGAATGGGAATGGGAATGGGAATGGGAATTCGACTCCGATTTTGATTGCTGTTGTATGCGTGGTACCTAGGGTTGATTGACTGGCTACTTTTAGTTCACAAAGTGACTGACTGACTAACTGGTCCGGTTGAGGTGTAGATTAACGGTTAGGTAGGCACATTGTATATATTGTATGAACTACTAGTCACGTTGTAAACCTTAGCAGTTGGATATTTTCCACCGGTGTGTATGGGATGTACGAGGTACCTGCCTAGACTTAGGTATGTACTTAGGTACATAGTATGTATGTATATAAATAGAATATACCTTAGTACTTACTTATGTACCTTATGTAACTTTACCTTGTAGGTAGACCGCCTGCTGAGAGATCTCGCTGCAGGACCCTTAAAAATTTTAGCACCTGATATTACCGTAGGTAGGTAGGTGATGTAAGTACAGTACCTTAACCTTAGTAGGTACATACAGTAGGTACTTACTACATACATACTAGGTAGTATGTAGTACATATGTAGGTAACAGCGAAAAGTTGGCGTAAATACATTAATATGTAGTACGGCATGTGTACATAGTTATGTATGTACGGTATATAGGTAAGGTATGAAAGTACATATATAATGCTGGTATCCATGTATGCAACGCATGTAAATACATCTACCTCTTTAAGTTCATATGGCCACCATGTATTACATGTACCTATGCGGGTATGACTTGATTGCCCTGATCAAAAAGGCTTACTAGTAACTTCTACTAGGTAGGTATGTTAGTAGGTAGGTAGGTACCTGACCCGACCTAGGTATGTGGTGCGCGCCCTTTCCACCAGCTTGTCCTGCCGGGCATGTCGCCATCAATTGAATCTTTGGCCAACGGATGCGGTGCACGGCAAGATCCTATAGGTTTGGTACCTGCCCAAAGACCCAAGGACCCAATCCTGCTCCAGCTGTTAGCAGCCCAGCAGCCTGTGGCGCGCCCAACCACCCCTCCCCTCCCCCCAAAATTCCCCATTTCAGTCAAGTCAGGCGGCCTGGCCCATCTTATCCACTTCGGTCCTGTCCCATATTCTCATCATCCACAAGCCACCACTAGGTAACCTACCTAATCTTTTCCCCAAACCTTTTTCCTCCCTTTTACCTACTTTCCCTCTTTCTTTTCTACCTACACACACGCCGACACCACTCTCAATCCCAAACACTTACTCAACTGAGAAGAATATACCGGGGAGGCGTGATTCAATATCCCACCTACCCTTCACTTCTTTTCTTCTCCTTCGTCGTCTTCTTTTCTCCAATACTTTCCTCTACGTCTTTTTCCACCCGCCCGTCTTCCATAATCGGTATTTTTGCTGGGCAACCGGCATTACAATCAGATCCGGTCGCTAGGTGAGACAATATTTCCCCTCTCCTTTCTTCCTTCCCTCTCCCTTTTCCTTTCCTTTCCCCTTTCCCTTTCCCTTTCCTATCACTAGAATTGGTGTCGGAGAGACTGCAGAGCCTTTATTTTCTTGTTCTTCTTCCTCACGCAGTTGTCTACCTCACAATAGTCACTGCATTTGCATCACCTCTTATCCGTCGTATCACCTGATACTTCTCTGTCTGTGTCTTTGCATTTCTGTAAGGCTTTTCCCGGGTTGAATACCTAAGGCGTCCTATGAACCCTACCTGCCTACATCCTTACTCATTCACTTCTCCGCCTTTTAATTCCCCCTTGCTTCCCTACATAACTTTCCTAGACACTCTTCCCTTCCCCCAACCAGTTTTCATTCACCACTACCTTCTTAACTCCGCCTCAACTCGTCACAGACCCCGACACCAATTGCTATTTCTCAAGTACTGACAATTTCCTGACCAGATTGTGCCAACTTCTGCACAGGATCCCATTTTGCCCCTCTCCACGAGCCTGCCTATAGGCTCCTTCTTCCTCCCCCGACCCGATCATACGAATTCAGAGGCAGCCTTTGAGCTCCATCCATCGTCAGGATGACTACAATGGTACGTTGCCATTCCCGACTTGTTTAGATTCTGAATCCTCGATACGCTGTTAGTGCGTGGGTACACGCTATCGTATGGATCAGCTAGTGGGGTTCTGAATGTCGGTGTGCATTGCCAGGTCAATACGCACTGCTGGCCTCCAATCGATAGCGTCCTACCCGGAAAAAGATACCACCAATCTGCCTTTACCCGCGAATAGAAACATGACAGACCATGTGCTAATATCGTTTCTGTAGGATCTTCGCGTCGGTAATAAGTACCGTATTGGCCGAAAGATCGGTTCCGGCTCGTTTGGTGATATCTACCTTGGTACCAACATCATCTCGGGCGAGGAGATCGCCATTAAGCTAGAGTCTGTCAAGGCCAAGCACCCCCAGCTTGAGTATGAGGCTCGAGTCTACAAGTCCCTCGCCGGCGGTGTTGGTATCCCCTTCGTTCGCTGGTTTGGCACCGAATGTGACTATAATGCCATGGTCCTCGACCTCCTTGGTCCCAGTTTGGAGGATCTTTTCAACTTCTGCAACCGGAAGTTCTCTCTCAAGACTGTGCTGCTCCTTGCTGATCAGCTCATCTCTCGTATCGAGTATATCCATGCCAAGTCCTTCATCCATCGTGATATCAAGCCCGACAACTTCCTCATGGGCATTGGCAAGCGTGGAAACCAGGTCAACGTTATCGACTTCGGCCTTGCCAAGAAGTACCGAGACCCCAAGACTCACTTCCATATCCCGTACCGTGAGAACAAGAACTTGACTGGCACGGCCCGATATGCCTCCATCAACACGCATCTGGGTGTCGGTACGTCCGATCTCGCGTCCCCCATGCAAGTGAATGATTACTAACCAACCATAGAACAATCTCGTCGTGATGATATGGAGTCTCTCGGCTATGTCATGTTGTACTTCTGCCGTGGATCGCTTCCTTGGCAGGGCTTGAAGGCTGCTACGAAGAAGCAGAAGTATGATCGTATCATGGAGAAGAAGATGACCACCCCAACCGAGGTGCTTTGCCGCGGCTTCCCCAACGAGTTCGCTATCTACCTGAACTACACCCGCTCTCTCCGCTTCGACGACAAGCCTGACTACAGCTACCTCCGAAAGATCTTCCGTGACCTCTTTGTCCGTGAGGGCTTCCAGTACGACTATGTCTTCGACTGGACGGTCTATAAGTACCAGAAGAACGCTCAGGCTATTGCCCAGGCCGCTGGTCAGGGTGGCGACGATGAGGACAAGGCCCGAGCCGGTCGGACTACCGCTGCCACCGGACAAACCCCCCAGTCCGGTGCCGTCAAGCAGGGTGCCTTCCCCACCGGTCGCCGTAAGGTGATTGAGCGCGGTGCTCCAGGTGTTGACACTCCAGAAACCAGCCGTGCCGTCGGGGGAAGCGACAGGATGTGAGTGTCTCGCCAGCCTAGCCCAGCCCAGTTCAAGCATTCCTAGTAAGGAATCATGTTTCCTTCGAGTTTGGTGTAATTTACAACGCTGGCCGGAGGAATTGCTGACACGAATGCTGACACTTCAGTTTGCGGTAACAGGCTGCGATCAGCTTCTAAGGGTCAAGGTACCGGCTCTGGATATGCCTCTGGGTCCTACCGCCCGAAATGATTTAAACACCGCCGTTGCTTTGCATCGCCCGTCACGTTGTGGTAGGAGTAAGGTTTTACAATCAACACAACGAGAACCCCTCCGCTCCTCGTGGTAGTCTCGTCGTCCCCCGCGTCGTTGGTCCGTCGGAGCATACCGGTGACTGTTAGCCAACGACTCTTTGATCGAGCACCACGTATTCTTTTCATATCGTATGGATTGCTTTTTGTTTCCGTTCTTCGATGACTCTCGGTTTTACGACTCTCTTCCATGGCTCGGACAAGCTTAGGACCCCTCAACATCGTAGTACTACGTTGGTTCGCCAACGTCTACGTCTTTGTGGAACGTTCTAGGCTTGTTTGAACGGCACTTCCGGCATTCCATCTCGCTCGGAGTGTCGTCAATTACGTCATCTAGTCTTATTCAGGCATGTCATCCTACTACCTTCCGGCGACCCTCGGCATAGAGGATGACACCTACCGTGAGATCGGACTTCGATAAATTTAGTAGTCATTACTTAACTACTTAAACGATGTCCCCTCGATGCGATTCATTAGCCTTCCGATATGACCTGATTCCTTTTTTTCTTTGATTCATTTTCATTACTTTTTCCTACGTGTTTTCATACTTAGTTACTGCACTTGTCGCGTCGGATTCCACTCCTGGGGAGGTCCTAATGAGGGGATGGGTTTCTCAGCCGTTTTTACGCTTGACGATTACCAACATGATGAGTCCTGGCCAGGGTTTTCGCGCCACACTCTGTTGGTAGTCGCCATGTTGCTCGGGAAACTGGTCGAAGAGGAGTGGTGGAGAATTGTGCTTAGGGAGGATTAGCCTCGTTCATCGTCGTTCATACACCTGCAAGGAGGGGCATACACCCGCATGCACGCTGCGGTCTCACTGTTACGGAAGAAAGAACATCGATCAATGAACTGGCATCATCACGGAATAGTTTGCTCGGAAATCACCCCACAGTGGATACCCGTTAACAGCGGAGATTTGTCACGTCGGACAGGAGCAGCGTCTTGCGAGAGACAAAATGGGGCTCTCCTGGAGCTTTTCAAGGTGACAACATCTGGCATAGCTATAGGCATAGCTGGCAGCGCCTGTGGGACGACAGCAGACTAGGTGGTGGCAGGAAGAGTGAGCACCCCCCCTTAATGGCAAAGGCAAGACAGGCGGTCAATACACGATAGGTAGTAAATCAGATTGCGTTTTATTTACTCTGGACTCTTCTCAGACTCAATCTCTGTGATTTTATACATTTGCTACAGAAATATTTGGATGCCACATGGCCTATAGGCGCGGCTTTTAATGTCGTGGCGGCGCAGAGAGGTTGAGGCAATGCTCGTAACCCGCCTCTAAGTCTCCACATTACTTGCCTTAGTCTATCGACCCGGGCAGGACGGGACCGTCACATGAGTTGTTGAGCACCTGACACACTATAGGCATGCCTACCTCTTACATGACTAGAACTACTTAAGTAGGTAAGGCAGGACTCTGATGACTATGTATAATTCCATAGGGCTATGACTTGATAAGTATGTTTATGATTGGGTACGTAACTAACTAATGGTGTATAAAATCAGTTCCATCCCTGATAGAATTCACATTTTCTCTTCTTTTGGGTTTGTCTTTTCATGGATTTTATCCACCTGGTTAGTGTAAGTACTATACTAAACCCCGACAACGAAAGCAGATCCTGGGCGCTTAGCATTACGTCATCAGTAATCGGATTAAGATTGAGTTCAGGAGCATCCGAGTTGGAGGGAGGTACTTGCCTAACCTTATGTATGTAGTGCATCCCACTCGGGCTTTCTCATACCAGACGTTACTCATTTGAAGTTGGCGCATACCTCTTACCTCTGAGAATAATAAGGTGGTGGAAGGTACCCAAACTGCCAAAGTTACCTAAGGTTAAGACCCAGCTAGATGTGGATAACAGGGGAAAGGGCCAACTACCTAGGTACCTAACATACGACCTATCATCCCCTGGCCCCTGCAGGCGTTTTGGACGGAAGCAATCCCCTAATCTGCCCAATCCCCCACACCCAAAGCGAACCAAACCCAACAAACTGGGCAACTTGCAGCCGACGATCTTTCATATGTCAACAATCCAATCGAGGGGTTCGGCTCACTTGGTATAGTAGTATTTGTCATGGCTGACCTTCTTGCGGCCGGTCGTCATACGCCGACCCTCGACGTTTTTATTCTCACTTTCAATGCTGCAAAGAATCAGATCAACAGCACCATCTTCGCTAAGCACCTGTACAATGCCTTTGGTCAAAATGCCACGGGTTTACCAGAGTTGGTGGTCTTGTGAGTAGCAATCCCCCGGCATCCCCTATCGCAATATCGACACCCCGTGCTAATTAGACGCATGTAGCTGCATCCAGGAGATGGCACCGCTTGCGAAAGCCTTCATCGGATCTTACGTCTTGAACCCTTACTTCCAAAGCTTCGAGTCCGCCGTCAATCTCGCAGCTGCCAATTTCATAGCGGAGGAAGAGCGCCAACACCGGACGAAAGACAACCCGTACACGCTGGTGCGTACATGCAATGTCGGTATGACCGGTATAATGCTCTTCGCCCGGGATCCAGACGCTGTGCATGATCTACGAGCAGCCGAGGTTGGGTTTGGAGCCGGCGATATGGCCAATAAGGGTGCAGTTGGACTACGCATGTTTTACAAGAAAAGAGATGTTGCTGGTGACGTCAAAGAGACCGAACTTACCTTTGTGAGCACGCATCTTGCAGCTATGGAGTGGAATCTGGAAAAGAGGAACAAGAACTGGGAGAGTGTTGTCTCTGGCCTCGTCTTCGAAGACCCCAAGAGTGTTACGCCCGCCGGATCCTCGCTGCCCACGCCTACTGAAGATGGTGAGGAGGGACAAGCACTTCTAAAACCAGATTCAAACCGGAGGGCCTTGCACGATATCTCTATATATAAGCCGGGCACTCATCTGTTCGTGGCCGGTGATCTGAACTACCGACTCTCCAAGACCTCGCCAACCAACGAGTCCACCTTTCCCAGCATGGACCCTGAGAGCCCCCATTATTACTCTCGCTTTTTAGCCCACGACCAGTTAGCCGCTGAGAAATCAGCCGGACGAACACTGCACGGATTAAGCGAGGCCGAGATCGACTTTCCACCAACCTACAAACTCGACATCTCAGCCACAGACTCCAGTTCTGAGGAGGGGAGTGATGTGGACCAGGTCGACTGGACATGGGCGCCTCATCGATGGCCCGGCTGGTGTGATCGAGTATTGTATCTAGACCTCCCCTGGTGGACCCGGAGTTCTGTCGGCGAGGAGAAAGGAATGAAAGTGACCGTTTACGACGCGTTACCGGCGGTCAGAACCAGTGATCACAGGGCAGTTTTCCTGCGCCTGGACGTCCCAGTGCTCGAGCCCTCGCAGCTCATGCCCGACGAATCCGCATACGATATGGAGCTGAATCCTGATCGGGGGGAGGCACCAGACCCTCGTGTTAAACTACCCTTCCCTATCGACCTCCAGTCCTGGGAACACCGCGCTCAAGTCAAGAAATGGGAGTCTGTCATCGGCTGGTCCATGCTCGCCTCGCAGTCAAGGCAGGGGGTCATGGTTCTCGTCACGGTTCTCATCATCAGTCTTGGTACCTGGTGGTTCCGGTCGCAGTAGGGCTCGGCCATGAAACGGGTTGTCAATCGGGCTACCGGCTGGTGGCGGACGGGGGTGGATTGGATCGGTTACCCGTTCAGAGCAACAGGAGTCAGGTATATGGGGCGTTCTGTTTAGCGTTTCATAGTTGTTCTTAGAACCCTATTGGGAGCATTGGGCATACATATATAGACTTGGTGGAGTTGACTTACTATGTTGGCATTCAGGGGGTTGGGAATCGTGTGATGGTGATGTCACACAACTTAGCTGGGTGTGGGCTTTAGAGGATGGGTATTTGTTTTCTTTCTTTTTTCTTTTTTCTTTTTTGAAGTTGTTCGTGGCGTGCCTTTGGTAAGACGCGGGGGATTATTGGCGGTCTGGTCCCTTCATTGATACTGGCAACTGACGACCGACGGACTTGGGGAATACCAAAATGGTTAACTTAGAGGGCTGTATGAAGCCGCATATATTATCAGCTTATAGACCCCATACTATATTACCCACAAGAATTTCCCTTTATCAACACTCTTCTCTCGATATGCTTTAACTACATGGTAGAAGGAAAACCCCTTCCCTGAACCCATTTCTTTGATATTTACCTAGTTATGAGCCCTGACCTAGCAGACTAGCAGATGCCCTAGTAGTGAGATGCGGTGATAATCTTTAAGACCCCCTTTTCGATTAACCGTACAATCGCGTTTAACTTTGGGTAAGTACTAGTATGGTACTGATTTAGAGGGCAATGAATATAAGTACTATATAACTTAGTCCTACGTGCCTACCTTTATAAAAGGGTCTTAATCTACATAGGTAGGTACTGGTCTGGTGCTGGATGATAACTATAACTTACTAGTAGTTTGCCAGTACCTGTTGGAGGTTTAGTACTAGGTATATAACTCTCCGTTGTTCCTTCGACCTCTAAATACACCATTGCTTCCTCCCAAGTTTATTACCTACATATGTAGGTAGTACCTGACGCAACTGCCGTCTTGGCTTTATAGGGATGGTGTGTGTGTGAGTGCTGTAGGTAGGTGCCAGCCGGCAACCCCACCAGCGCCAGAATATCCATTCACCTCAATGGTCAATGCATAGATACCTACCTAGGTATGTACTACCTACCTGGGTAACCTACATACATAATAGGTGAGTTACTTAAAGTTAGGTAGGAGGGATCTAAAGAAGGTCCTTGCCTAAGATCGCGGGGGTTGTGGAGTGGGTTTATGGTCCGTGAACAAACAATATTTGCTACCTAGATCTTCCCTCCATCACCAATAAATACATCCTCCATCGTCCGTCGTCCATCTCCTCGGGGTTGGGTGATAGTTACGCAACTCGACAACTTTACATCCCGCCCGAGATAATCTTGACAATTAAACATTGCCAGAATGCCTCTTGGGTGGTACCTTGCTCAGGGTTTATACCCGCTTAACCCATCCGACAGCGATGATGAAGAGGGCCCCTGCGAGTTGCCCGACGGCCGAATAGTCTGCGGTCCACACGGCCTTGTCTCTTGCGGAAAGTGCTGTACAGATTACAGCTTCATGGACGACAATCTTTCGAGTGATGCTGGGAAGGATGAATATGACGGCTCCGGAAGCCATTCCGTGAATGTTTTGGTCCCCCAAGATGTGTCGGGCATGGAAACGAGAAGAGGCACAGGCCAAGTATTTCCTACCAAGTTCATACCTCCAACGGCTTCAATCATGCCAGCAGAATTATTCCCCGGCCGGGCAAATTATGCCAAGTTGATCAGGTAAAAACGAACAGTCTGGGGGATATCCCAGTCTTCGGAGAACAGCCTATCTCTCAGACCGGAATCGTTAACATGTCATCAGATACATCCACCGCGATGACCCTCGGGCCGTTCTCGTCTTCACCGATGGTGCGTGTTTGAATAACGGCCAGCCAGATCCCAAGGCCGGTTGGGCCTTTGTCCACGGACCGGGCCTCACGGGCAATCCCGAAATCGCATCTGGTCGGCTAGAAAGCAAGGGACCTTTTGGTGATGACAGCATCCAGAGCAGCAACAGAGCTGAGCTTCGTGCCGTTATTGCGGCTCTGCGCTTTCGACAGTGGTCCGACGAGTGCTTCAACACCATGACCATCGCTACCGACTCGGAGTATGTAGTTGAAGGATCTACGAAATGGGCGAAGACCTGGGTCAAGAACCAGTGGAAGACGAGTGGGAAGGCGGACGTCAAGAACAAAGACCTGTGGGAAATGCTTCTGGGCGAATTCGAGAAATGGAACGATCAGGGGTTATCTATCCGGTTCTGGAGAATCCCTAGAGAGTGGAATACGACTGCGGACGCGGCTGCAAAGGAGGCTGCTTCACAGGGGGAGGTACTCCCTGAGTGGATGGATACCATAGGTCTCTATAATCGCCGGTCGTGAGAGGATCTGAGGGTGCCCAGAAGAGAGATCCACCACGTCAACCGAACCCGTGACGATAGCTATCCTCGCGACTTGCTAATGATTAAGCCTCGTCCCATATGACACTCCACAGACAGTGAGCCTCTTTTTCTATAAATTACGCGTGAAGCTTAGGGTTTTGGTTTGCCCACGGATATAACGTTACCCCTAATCCCGTCTGTGATTTGACTTCACATGTGCACCCTGTAGCTAACCAACGACCTTGACGACAACCCCCGGCGACCTCGTCCTCAGCTCCTTGAAGAATTTTGAAAATGCATCAGGCAAATACTAAAAATGCATCACTCTCACGTGAGAGCACCTGATTGAGTAATTCGATGTCAACGGCTCTGTAGATCTGCTTCAAGTCGGCCAGACTGGCGGCTAGTATGTCGAACCACTCATTTTCCTTGCGGGCAGTATTGAAGGTTTTGTCCGGATCTTCGAGAGGCGATCTGGACAAGAATATGAGGATCTGAGAAAACTGTAGGTCTATGAGTGCCATTGGTATTCAGTTGAGCGTTCGAGTTGATCTGTTTGTGTGCTGACGAACCTTAGCAAGTCCTTTGGTGAGGCATGATATCAAGGGCTTCGTGAGCCACTTTGTGGTGGTATTTTTTTTCCTTCCTCGCTTCAGACTTGGATTTGGCCTCTGTCACTAGGATCGTCTTCAAATAGTGCCAACACATTCATGGCAAATTTCTTGGGGGAAACAATAAACGAAGAAGGTCACCTTCTAAAGCCACCATCGGCAATATATTTGAATTTTCGGCGGATACATCTGTGTCGTCCTGAAGTCGAGGCACCTCCCCTGCGCAGCTCATACAGGTACCAAGACGAAAGTTCTCATCAGCACAAATGAGAACAGCAAGATCGGCATATAACTCTTCGTCAGATTTTTTTAAACCATGTCATACTAAGGAGGAGTCGAGAAGGAAATTGAGATTAGGAATTCGGCACCTGTGCTGCCGCATAGAACAGGTAGCAGCACGAATACGACTAGCTTTGTTGATCCACGCTCTAGGACACGACCGGAGCCTGCTCCTATAGTCACTGATGAATTTCGGCGATACATAAGATCTCAGAGCCCAAGACCACATCGACAAGCTCGCTAAGGAGGAAGTGAATGGCCGGCAGATCCGCAATGCCATCACGACCGCGCGACAAATGGCACAGTATGACGGTAAGATGTTCTCTTACAAGCAGCTAAAACATGTCATCGAGGTAGCAAATCAGTTCGAGAATTAATTAAAAGATGTCAAGCAAAGATTCTCGAATAGCCAGATGGAAGGAGAGAAAAGGACAAGGCAATAATTTAGATGTGTCAATATTGTTTATATTACTGAATCCTAGGTTTGTCGCATGCGGCATGTAGATCGCTTCTTGAAGAGAGAATCCCATAGTTTCAATAACTTCTTTGTTAGCCCACCTCCGTCTTGTTGCTAAACCTGAATCCACCTACATCATATCACTGAGTAATATAATATTTATTGACTGTTCAAGCCTCCCCTAAATTACGGGCATGCTTAAGAAGGCGAGGAACCCCAACTGTGGGAGAGCAGATGGTTTAAGAGTCCATTTTATTCAGCAGGTGGGATTGAGCTCCAGAGTAGGAACGGAGGAGATATTTTATTTGGCTAAGAATCATATATATGAGTGGCGAGACCAGGTAGTTCGTATTCAATGTCTCTCAGCAAAAGAGATATCGTGCCTATGGTAACGTCGACCCCCATATATACCCAAGCGGCTAAATCCACAACCGGACGTGGGTTCACCCAGGAACGGAGAGAAGTCTACATCATCAATGCAGCTAGGTTCGTACTTGATTCGGTTTTGCTCAAGATTTTATTCTCTTGAAATCCGAAAGTGTAAAATGTATCTAACCTAGACTACATGTCTGGTAAGCTGCTCCTCAAATGGGCCAACGATCTATATGCACAATGCAGTGGTGGCAATACCCTTCGTTGAAAAAAAAAAGTTAAAGATATGTCCATGCTCTTATACAGAGAACGGAAACAGAAATTCTTGTTCTCGTGCTAGCCTAAGTCAATTAGTATCTTGGTAGAAGAATTCCAACCACTGAAACAAACCATTCCTGCCTATCCGGAGACGGAAAGCCCTCTAATTTTTTGATCAGGAAGCCTCACGTGGAGATGGTAGAATGAATTTCTTTGTCTAGATTGTGTCCCCTTTTCTGGTTAACAAAACCAATCCAGTTCCTTGTGAATTCGATCAATATGAATAATGTATTGTACTGCGACCACAGAGCTGGCTCGCCCGAAAAGAAAAGAAAATGACGACCGAGCAACCAGAAAAAGGCTACGTTGACAGAGTCCGATACGAACGACGGAACGAGCTGGCAAAGGTAGCTCGTGATCGCCACGCAGACCTCTCCTTTATCCTCGGCCTCTCGTGGCGTGTCAAAAGTTGGCAAGCACATTTCGACTATGTTGGGGGGATAGACACAGCACAGATACGGCGGGGACTCGCCTCGCTGAAGGACCTTGATCTTTCACTACCCAAGATCACGCAGGTACCAGCACAGGAAAATATCAGATCTCCGCCACTGCCTAGTCTGAGAGATGCTCTAGCCCAAGCCGCGCCTGTAGATTTTCAGCAAGGTCACAGTCGCTGGATGACGGGGCCAAGGGGGAAAGGAATCGCAACGGCGAAGCAGCAGCAGCAGCAAATCCGGTCAGAGGCAGAACGGAAACACCGCGATTTCGCAGGTATACTTTCGCAGATCGACACAGAAGCCATTGCGCAGTTGGCGCTCAACATTCTGCAGTCTCAGCAGCAGAGGAGGCGGCGACGACTAACGGTGCTGCATCAACACCGGCCTCGACCGCGGCCCTTGCCCCTACCGCAGATTAGCGATCCTTTCTTCGGATCTGCCCACGTCTTCTATGCCATCTGCTTCTACGAAGACGAGCACCATCGCCGTGGGCCCGTTACCTGGATCATCAAGATCCCCGCCGCCGGCACCCCAGACACGTGGGACCGCCTGTGCGCGGAGACCCTGCGCACCGAAGCGCTACTCCTGAACACGCTCAAGACCGAGACGTCGGTGCCCGTGCCCGAGGTCATCGACGCCGACTGCTCGCCTCACAACGACGTCCACGTACCCTATCTCATCATGGAGTACGTGCGCGGCCGGCGGCTCGAGGACGTGTGGTTCGACCTCGCGGCCGCGGGAGGGGACGAGGCAGCGCTGGCGGACCGGCGGGCGCACATACTCGAGAACGTCGCGCGCGCCGTGCTGCCCCTGCGCCAATACGAGTTCGACCGCGGCGGCGCGCCCGTCTTCGACGGCGAGGGGAACCTCGCCCCCGACGCCGTCGGCCCCCTGCGCGAGCTCGACGTCCAGGCCATGATCGACGCCTGGTTCGCCGACGGCGAGGAAGGCGGCGAGCGCACCCCCGCGTACCGCGGCGTCGGGCCCTGGGACGACCCCCACGAGGCGTACACCGCCATGCTGGACGCGTACCCGCCCGTGTCCGAGGCGGGCGAGGGCGTTGATCGTCTGCTACGCCTGCTGGTGAGCTATGTGCGGGAGCCGACGGGCGCGGACTCTCCTGCCTCTTCGCCGCCTTCCTTCCCAACATCCTCCGGGAGGGACGGGAGTGGCGGCGGCGGCAAGAGGAAGAGCAAGAACAAGAGTCAGGGGGGAAGGAGAAGGTTCGTCCTCGCGCACCCGGACCTCAGCATGCGCAACATCATCCTCGCCGACGACGACCTCTCAGTGCGCGCGATCCTGGGCTGGGACGGCGCCCGCGCGGCGCCGCGGTCGCTCGGTCCCGAGGCCCTGCCCCGCTGGCTCACGCGCGACTTCAACCCGTACGTGTGGCGGTGGCGGCCGGGCCGTACGGCACTTGGAGTGGGAGGAAAAGCTGGAGGCGAAGAACAAGAAGGAGGAGGAGAAGATGAGGAGAGCAACCGCTTCGAGGACCCCCCGTGGACGCTGCGTGAGCTGAGGAATAAATACGTCGACATAGTGGGGAGGGTGAAAGCGGAAGAAGACGGAGGAGAAGGAGAAGGAGAAGGGGAAAGAGAAAGGGATGGAGAAGAGGGTGAGATCAACGTGACGAGGCAATCGCTTCTCGCGCTGACGCTCGACGTCGCGGCCCGGGACCCGCGGTGCCGGGCCGCGGCGCTGCGGCGCATCCTCGACAAGGTGTCGCGCGGGCCGTCGGCGTCGCCGCTCGAAGACTTCGACTTTGACGAGCTCGTCGGGATGCTGAGCGATAGGAACCGCCAGTTGAACGGGTACAGGCTTAAGTGTCTTGGGCGCAACGTGCGCGAGCTCGTCGTTAAGGGGTTTGTAAGGGGGGCTGTAGTGTGGTGAAAAATAAAAGAAAAAGAAATAAAAAAATGAAAGAAAGGGGGCTAGATAGGGGGTTATTTTGGTGGGTATGCCCAAGATATGAAAGGTGATTGATCGATTGACTCGAGGCTGAGGAAGTAGGAACTTATATGGGGGTTTAGGGAAGAGACCGGACTATGATTGAGCTATATTTTCACGCAAAAAATAAAAATGAAGGTTGAATCAAGATGTTCTTCTCTCTTCCTGTGTAGCGGCTATTGATTTCTTGCCGTGCATGAAAAGGTCATGTCTCTTTATTACCTATTATAGACGAGCTACTATGTATACAGTAAGTTTACCTCAAGTGATGTGCATGCAATATTCTAACCTTAGTTGAAACACTTGATAATAAGCATTACCTTATATTGGCAGTGGTTGACTTATCACATGTATAGCTATCTATCTATCATGTATCATGTTTCCTTCGCTAGACGTGTGCATAGGTAGAGGCCCAAGAATAGGTAGATTGCATGTTTATAACCAGCAATCTCGGTTTTGCCTCTTATATCTCACTGAGTTGTAACTTTTCTATAATAGAATAGCTTCAACTTACAAGAACATGAAATATACTTGTTCCTATTCAAAATATCACGGCGTCTTATTTCATGAGAGTTGATGACTGGCTAATTACCTAGGTACATAGCCATGAGTACGACTGTTTCCGTAGCCGCATGCTTACCCCCTTTCCTAACAGACAATCTTTACCAGTGCCTGGCTTAATTGCACACTTGCCAATTCCAACCCGAAGAAACATATGGAATCTATATGGCCCCTTTTTCATTTATGTATTCCCCTCCATCATCAACGCAGAACTCATAACCCCGCGATGAAGGGACAAGAGAGGAGCGAGTGACCTAAATCGCAGGTCTAATCAAGCTTCCCCTCCACCAACTTACTCTGGTTCAACCCCTCAACCTCAGCAACCTCAAATACCGGGCCCAGCATGTTGAACCTGAGGCAGCGATCGCGCCTCTTAGGCACCGCCCAGAAACCAACGAACCTTCTCGCACCTTCTGGGAACTCCCTTAGGTGGCGCATCTTGGACGATGACAACTCATTCATGTTGGTCGTAATGCTGGGACCGGTGAAGAGCGGGTCGAGGATGAACACGGAGCGAGAGTGTATGAACATATGATACTTGTTTTTGTCCTGACCCGGGGTCGGACCCGACTTCTCGCTGAAGTCTACCTTGCGACCTGTGTTTGTGAAGAACTACAGGTTTTTGTTTTTAATTCCTAGTGAGTACATGTAGGCTCCCTCGATAGCGGAATCTACCAAATCATAAAAGGGGAGGGGCAAGAGGGGGGAGGCAACTCACGCTTATGAGATCAATCCTGTTCCCTCGATTAACACCAATGTCCATGCGCACTAGCTTTTCATCTTCGGAAAGCGTCATAGTTTGGAGTGGCCGCCCCCGTGTCCCGAGGGTCCACTGGTCTCCGTGCTTGTATATCAATGTTAGACCTGACAGCTCGCTGCCGATGTCTTTACACGATACTTCGATGCCTACTACTGGGTTCGGCGTGCCGTCTTTAAGCACTTCACACATGAAGAGTCTTTCTCTCACCAGCCATGATGGGCTGGGATAACCCACCTGGCTTTCTATTAGTAGGTTTCCCCCACTACTGGGTTTCGGTCCGTATAAGGCCCTAACGTGGTCCCATTCGTGATTATACCCCCATACGAGGCCAACCTATGAGATCGAATAAATTAGACCGTCTTCGATGTAGTATTTGCCCGATTACTTACCAATTCTTCATACGGGTTCTCCCGATAGTTTAAGCAGATATTGCCTCGAACCATCGGGTCGAGAAATTCCTTACCGACGCCCCCCGCGGTTCTTAATTGCAACTTTCTGATCTTGCCAAACTTGACTTTTTTGTGCGTGAGCGCGAAGTCGTGCCAGGTTGTCATCTCAGCCAGCCGATCGCCGGGTGGTATGTTCAAAGCATCGAGTTCTTCCACCCACTGCCCTAGCACGACTGGGTTTCTCGAATCCGAAAACTCGAGCTGTAGCCCGGATAGGTGGGCAGGTGAGGCCGGTTGGTGTTCGTTTGAGACGGACACCCGGATCTTGCTCAGGTGAGTAAGATCTGCCGCGGTGAAGGCAAAGCCTCGCGGATACGCCAGCATTTCCGCGGCAGAGTTTAGTGCTTTGCAGGTAATTGGGACCCTATGGGAGTCGATTGCCAAATACCCCAGGTCTGGGTATGACGGCCGTTTGTCCAGGATCATACTACACGCCGAAATGCTTTTGAAGTATCCTATTGGCGACTTGGGAATATTGGTTAGCTACAGAGATAGGAAGATGGGCATATATTGTATCGAACCTTGATCCTGGCGTATAATGCGGTGAAAACCTCTCCCGGCTGAGGTTCTAAGATGGCAACCATTTCCTGGCAGTCACCCCAAGAATCCTTACCATAAAGGCGAAATTGCTGTGACCTGCCCATGCTGGTGGTAATCTAACATACATTTTCAGTAAGTAGTTTCCCTATAAAAAATATGTCGCCACATATGCCCTACGCCTTGGGGAGAAAAGAAAGATATGCAGAGTTGGGCATACCGTGATTGACTGGATTGTGTCGTGTACATGAGAATACGACGCAGCGAACTTCGTGATGATTTCGCCCATTGGTCCATCTATATGGAAAGATTGTTGGACTGCTCGCAGAACAGCCAAACTGCCGATGCTTTCACGGTATCCCTTTCGTCCATAAAAACGTTCCGTACCGTCCTCGTAGTTAAAGGACATGCCGATGAAGACCGCCGGAAAGCCGCCCATGTAAAGGTTAATGCGAGTCAACGACTGTAGAAGGCAACCCCGAGGCCCACCGAAGTCCATGTTGAGGCAGAGATCGAAATGTTGCGTTGAAAACTGGGCATAATGCCATGACGTATGGTGAGGATGTTCCGGAAGCGATGGATTCCATAACTGTACTGGCTCTTGGTCTAGATTCCTATAATCTAGAACCCAATCGCAATCTGTTGCGTCTACGACTGGTATATGCAGCGGCATTTCAACAAGGGTAATAGATATCACTTTGCAAGCCTGATTTCCGTCAGCGATCTAGTAGAGAACTGTCAAGAGGCGACATAACACCTACATCGAGACCAATGATAAAGCCAACACATGCTGTCCCTTCCTTTGGGGACAACCTCCCAATGCCGCCCTCCAGTTGGGCCGTTTCAATATCACCTACTGAATGTGAGAACGAGTTCTCCTGACTTTTCATGTGAAGAAGCATCCCGACAAGCCCCGTTTTAGCCATAACGACGTTCAGGCACTCCAGATTGTCATAACTGCCGAGAGAAATGTGGTGTTCCTCTCGCGGATTTACATAGCCAGCCCTCGAGTATTCAACCATACCGTCAGGTGAAAGGTAGCGGAGGCCACAGATGTAACGCCTCCCATCAACCTGGACAAACGATACACCCAATTTGAGTGAATCAACCTCGTGCTGCTGGGGCCAAAGGAGGCTCTGCTTTTCAAAAAGCCGGCAGCTAAGCAGCAAGGGGCATCTAGCAGGCCCGGTGATGCCCACTATGTCCTGCGGGTCTGTCGGATAGAACGACACGTCTGCACACGCCGAACTGCTTAAACTAGCACCTTCCGGTACAACTATGCTCTTTTCAGTGTATGGAGACTTAGTGATGTAGTCTTCGTTAGCCAAGCGGAGGTCTATTGTGGCGGCAAGTTCCTGGAATACCCGCCAGATCCGACGGCGGTTCCTGAGGCCGGGGAAGAGATCGGATCTCAGGGCAACCTTGGCTTTGAGATACAACATCCGCCAATCGACGGGCTCCGCGGGACGTGGGCAAAACGGCCCGGCAAAGACAAAGCCCATCTCGAAGTCTGCGTCAAAACGACTGGACCAGAAACGCTGAGAAAGGACGCTGGGCGACGAGACATCTGCCACGTACCGGGAGGCGAGACGTAGTCGGCATACATCGGCGGATGGGAGAGAGGCGAGGATAAGCATTATTATCTCGTTGGGCAGGAGACAGAAAACGTCCGACTCGCTGTAGTTCCCAAGAGGTACAAGACGCTCTAAGGCTCCCGTCCCCACCGCGGACGGCACGGCGTCTTGAAGGACTTCATCTTCAAACTGAAATTCCTCTCTGGCGTCTCCCGTGATAAAGGAGTAGTCGGAGGTATTGACACGCGTGAAATAGCCGTGGGACGTGGATGTATCCTGGAATTCGGCAGCATGCCCGTAGGTATGTCCGGGCGCAAAGACACCCTCGTCGTCAGCAGGCGTGTTGTATAGGAGCGCAAAGAGGTGCCGTGCTAGAGCCCCGGCAGAAACGTCGCGACCTAGGTCGATACGATCTCTCAGGAGCTCCCAGCAGGCATCGTGAACGACATAGCACCAATAGCCCGGATAGGTGTAGCTCGCGTAGCCGAGTCGATAGCGGCCAAAGTAGTTCTCCGGGTCCTGTGCGAGCTCGGGATCTGCATAATGACGTGAATCGTCACAAGGGGCGATGATATCGCCGTGGAAGTTAAGCCACCCAACGCCCGTCACCACAGGGTTGTGAATGAACCGAGTGGTTCGAACTAGTGAGACGAAAGAAGAAGAAAAAGGAGGTTAGCCTTAGCAAATGGGCATCCAAGTCTTAGCTGCGTGCCAAGTGAGGCTTAGGTACTTACTCGCTCGAACCTCCGAGAGCCAACTGAGAGTTTCTGAGGGGTCTGGACGATCAGACTGGTCGCCGCCCCTCCACATATCAATCAACACCCCGCAAAGGGAGCAGAACGTGGACATGGTGCAGGAGTATGTCAAGTTGACTCAAGCTTCTGGGGTACTCATGAGGACTGTAGGTAGATGAAAGAACAAAACCCCAATCCGTGGAGAACTGCAACAGTTTCGGCTTGGAATGAGATGAACTATACGAAAAGCCAGGAAACTACCACATCTTATACTATGTGGGTAGTTAACTGTTATGCATGCTAACCTGGATATGTCGGTTCGGTACCTCAGGTACCTAGTTAAGGGGGGCTGGTTGTGTTGCGCTGCGCAGAACAGAACGAGTTCTCCGCCTTTGTCTTAGTAGCGTAAATAGAAATTTGTATTGGGTAGATCAAGTAAGCACCCGAAGTAGGGTAAATTATTGGGGGATAGGTAAGTGGTGATGTACGTGCAGTATTGATATACAGCTGAAATGTTGCATCCATCCCTCCCCCCCCCTTTTTTGGCCCTGTACAGTACTTACATGCCCATTGATGTAAAGCCAAGAGGGATAAATCTCATATCCAGGGTGCCTGCTTGGTGTGATTGATAATCGACATGCTACCTTGTGGTAGAACAATACGATTCAGTATTATCAGTTCATGTTATAGGCGAATATTATCCTTCAATAGAAACTTTCTGTTCTAACCTTAGGCTAGTTACATCATGTCTAGTGCATCCGTCACTGCAGCTAGCATCCAAGGGGGGTCCGGGGGTTATATATTCGCCATCAATACTCCAACCTTCCTCAATCTATTTTAAACTTTCCTTCCGAGTTGCCAATTTGCTGTACCAACCTTGGCAGAAGCCTTGATTTCATCGTCGATCAAATCTATTTAAGTGAGGCTTCCCAGTTTACATGTCTTATAAGTGCTCTTTCGGTTCTCTCCTGCCATAGGTAAGAGATAAAAACATAATTAGTTCAACAGTACTAACCATAACGCCGCATGTTGCTGTATGCGAAAATGGTATTGCGAGCCTTTACTTGTCTCGATGGCAAGAAATACCGCTATTCCTAGTTACAGTTACGAAGTTACAGCAATTCAACCCATACAGACCAAGAGACAGAAGAAAACACAAAAGAGAAAAGAGAAAAGGGAGAAAATATGCCACTGCTAAGAGCCATCCTACTAAACCATCAACTGAAACCCATGCATCTCACAACCACAGTAACTCAAACTCAAGCCAGCCTCACGTATATGGCCTGTCTGGGTACAGGATGATGTTTTATACCCTCCCACAGTCTATTCGAACGAATTAGAGAAACATTTTGGAAACCATACCCCACATCCGCAGGTCATGCTTCATTGGGAAGAGATAAGGGAACGGGTTTAGAATATTCCATTCACGATCTTGCCGCCAATCGTGGCGCCCGCGCCAAATATAGCAGCATTACCCAACTTCTTGCCAAACTTCTTGCCCTGCTCCTCGACCTTGCTGGGAGGCTTGTCTGATCCGCTGGCGCCGCCGCCATGCGCGACGGCCATCGGAGGCACATGCGCGTTGTAGGGGTTCTGGGCCTGGGGAGGGGGAGGATACCCGCCCTGGGCGGCGGGGGAGTAGACGGGCTGGGCGGGGGCGTAGAAGCCGGCCTTCTCGTTGGCGCGGTCGACCTCGACGTAATTCTTGGGGAAGATGCCCTCAGCGCCGGTGCGCTCGTTACGACCCATCCACCAGTCGTCGTTCATGTACTCGTGGACGGCAATCTTGTCGTCGCGCTCGAACGTCAGGTCCCGGTCGTCAGCGGCCTGGTACCTGTACAGGGCCTTGGCGCGGGCGATAACGGGCTTCGTGGGAGGGGGCGGGGGAGGCCCAGCGCGGGCAGGCAGGGCGGGCGGGCCGGTGGCATTATAAGCTGGCGGCGCCGGGCTCGCGGAGGGGTTCTGGCTGACTGCTAGGTTTGCCATGGCATTGACGGGCGGGGGTTGCATGGCGGCATTGCGAGCAGCGGGAGTGGGTGCGCCCGAGAGGGAGGATTCCGCAGGAAGAGCCCGGTGGATGGAATCAAACACGTCGTCGCTTATGACGCCTTTCGCGAGAAGATGTTCTAGTTCCTAATTGCGATGCCATGATGGTCTGCCGTCAGTCAAGCACGCATGTGGGTATTTGTCTCTCTGTCCGCTTGTCTGGGAGGATCTGGTCGACCTACATTTTTTATGAGGCGCAGCGATTTGTTCGTCGCGATGATCTCCTGACGGTCGACAGTCACCATCTTGTCTGCGTCCGTCTCGGTGTCTGTGTGGTCTATACTTGTGGGGGGGAAAAAAGGGAAAAGCCTGAGGGTAGGCGGTTTAGAATCCGCCCTTCCGTGTATATTATGTCAAAGAGATACGGGACGGAGGTTGCGAAGTTAGTGGGTGTAGAATACTTAGTAGTGTAGGTAGGTGAAAGTGTAAAGGAAAAGAAAGGTAGAGGAATAGGTGTGTTGGGCGAAGTTGAGGTGAGGGAGGTGTCAGGTGTTAGGTGTTAGGTAGGTGTAAAGTGATTTTGTAAGTGGTAAGTAACCAGCTAACCTAGGTACTTACATACGGTACCTGCCTACGGTGAGTAAGCCAGTAGGAAACTAGAAACATGAAAAGTTGGTAGTGTAACTTGGAATCGGAAGATAATACCCAGCAGGTGGCGTAGTACTTACTGCACAGAAGCAGCACACGCACTAAGTCGGTACCTACATAGGTACCTAAGAAATCCTCCAGCTCGCCCCGCTTCCTAGGTATCATGTTCGGGACGATCTCAGGGTCCCTAATCCCGAATTAGTAGTGGTGGCTGTGCAGGATGCTTACCTATGTGTCTGGTACCTAGTACCTTAAGTAAGTAAGAAGTAAGTACTTACTACCTACATAGTTACAGTTCATAGCGGAACTCGGACTCTTCAATACGAATTACCTAGAATAACAACACGGGCAATTATAAATGTGCTTTATGCCGATATGCCCCCGTCGCCTGCTATGGAGCTTGACCGACAACAAGTGGTACTATACTCACACTAGAAGTACCTACATTGTCTATATACCTAGTACACCTACATATATAGCCACGTATATAATAACCCCTTTAACCTACCTACCTAACTTAGGTACTTCACCTATACAAAAGGGCTGTCCTTCACAACATACTTGTCAACATACTCGTCGACAGGCAGCACCTCCAATTTCTTAGCATCCAAACCCAGTTCCACCAGCTCCTTAACCTTGGCCTCGGGGAAGTGTGGTCCCAGGTGCCTCTTGTACTTGGCGAGAATATGAGGCTTGGCCTCCTCTCTCCGCAGCCGGTGTCCTAGGGGAGCTTCGACCACCACCTCATCCAGCACCGTACCGTCGTTCAGCTCGACCGTCAGGGCATTAGAAATAGTCCGGAGTTCCGGGTCGTGGTAGTCCTTGGTAAACTTGGGGTCCTCAACACACTTGATCTTTTGGCGGAGCGACTCCACCAGCGGTGACGTAGCCGCCTCACCTCCGTCCGTGTAATCCGTAGCCTCGAGCCGCCCGAAAACGAGCATGACCGCGCACATGTATTGGATGCAGTGGTCCCGGTCTGCGAAGTTATCCATGGGCTTAAATTGCTTGTCGATAATGCGGACACAGGCCTCGTGCGTTCTGCACGTGATGCCCTTGATGTCCGCTGCCGACTTGCCCATCTCCTTGAGCTTCTGGTGAATCTTGGACGACGCCTCAACCGCAGTCTGAGAATGGAATTCGGCTAGCAACACATTAGCGCACTTGATGTCAATATGTGCATTTGAGGAGCACAAACCTGGATAGGAGACCTTGAAAAGGACGTTCTCCATGACATAGCTACCATACGGCCGCTGGAACTCGAATTTGTTGCCCTTGAACAGGACATCGTAGAAACCCCAAACAGGCGCCGAGAGGACCGTGGGGACACCGGGTTCGCCCTTCATGACCTTCAAAGCCAGATTTACGGCACGCTGGCAGGCGTCACCGGCAGCCCACGACTTTCGGGACATGGTGTTGGGCGAGTGACGGTAAGTGCGCAAGCTCTGGCCGTCTACCCATGCCTGGGTGACGGCATCGGCAATCTGAGTCTCGCTCAAGCCAAGCATGTGGGATACGACAGCAGCACTAGCCACCTTAACCAGGACTACATGGTCGAGACCTACCTTGTTGTACGAATTTAGCAGGGCCAGGCAGCCCTGGATCTCGTGCGCCTTGATCATGCCCTCGAGAATGTCCCGGACAGTAAAGATCCTGCCGCCAGCAAGGCTTCCTCCGGCTTTGTTGGTTCGGTTGACCCAGTCGGCAACAGCCAAAATAGCACCTAGGTTGTCGGATGGGTGTCCCCATTCGGCGGCTAGCCAGCAGTCGTTGTAGTCGAGCCATCGTATCATGGCACCGATGTTGAAAGCACCGTTGACCGGGTCGAGGATGAAGTTGGTACCGGGGACCTTGGTACCATTGGGAACAACGGTGCCGGGGACAATTGGGCCTAGGAGTTTCGTGCACTCCTTAAATCGCAAGCCTTCCAGGCCGCAGCCTAACGTGTCGAGGAAAACCCATCGTGCCGTGTCGAACTATACACCAATAATGTTACTTTCACAATCTCCTTCTCGGCATAGTAACAAGAAGGGCAGAGTGCAAGAAAAGCTACTAGTGCTTTCGACTTACAGCCAATTCCGAGGTGATGGGCTTGGTGACATAGCTGGCAATGTCCTTGACCTCGGGGTCATATTCTCTCGCGCCTTGAGGCATGGCTGGAGCAGATTTCCTAGCAACGGTGGTAGAGAAGGGATGGATGCGGGTAGCGGCGTGAGCAGCGACAGGCGCTATTAATGGCGACGATGATGATAGCGCGGATGTAGCTCCGAACTTCGCAGCGTGCGAGGAAACGGACGTCCGTTGAAAAGCAGCTGGTTGCAGACGGAGCGATCTCGAGGTTGTTCGGAGGCCACGAGTCACAGCAGACATCTTGTCCGTTGTATGTCTCCCGTGAAGAGAAGTGATCAAAAGGGGAGGGAGAAAGAAAGCTCGGAGTTGTGAGATCAATTGGGGGAGACATAGGTAGGTGATGCAGCTACTCGATAGTTGAAACTTGCATATATACCGTGTCTGTCACGCTAGCAGCTGTAATTCATGCATAATACCCACCTCACCTTGACGTACTATCTGCATATGCGAGAGGTACTGGATGTTATATGCAAATACCACAAAGTACCTAGGTCAGGTAAGTACATATTTGAATAGCAACAAGCTCGGCTGGAAGGGAGGGAAACAACTTGGATCCACTTTGCCCCGCCAATTCCCCTCCAAAGCAGGTGCACCTTCGATGGGGTATGTAGCGCCAAGACCGTCCTTTTCCCTCGGTACCCGTCACCCGACTCCACGATTAGGGAAGACCTCAAGGAAGCTAAGTACCTACTAGTAGGTACTACTTAGTAGGTTAGTACTTACTATTACTAGACATACATGACGTCCAATTCACATCCTCGGCTTAAACCAACATTGAAGTTCTTTTCGTTCTTCTCTGCCGGTATTACTGTTTTCTCCTTCTGCCCAGCTACACTTGTAAAAGACAATGCTTACAACAATTGACAGACTGTCATCCAACCCCCCTCCCCCTATTTCGATTCCCTTTCCCCTGAAACTCCAGTCGATCTTCAAAAATAGTAAATATGCTAGGTTAGATACATAAAGTTCTAGGAATAGAGAGATGAAAAATACTCTACATAACATGATATCCTTTAACAACCTAATTAGCATACACTTAGGTACACAGATCCTTCAAGGGAAAAAGGAACTAAAGCAATGTTCATAATATAGAACTACCTCACTACCTACAACCGAAACATCATAGAAGAAATTCGAGCATCAATAGTAAATCAGATGAACACTCGTAAGAATATCGTTAGCAGGATTTCTAGATCATACTAGACTCTGCGAATTTAGAACAATTTGCAGTCACTGTGTTAGACAATGGGGTCGCGGATGCTGGCGTTTGTAGTCTAGGGGATAACTACATTGTCCCGTTTGTCCTCGTTTCTAGGTAAATCTAGATCAGAGTTCACGTCTAGGTGACATTTATATGGGCACACTGTAAGTAAAACATGACAGTCACCTAAGGAATTATCTTGAAGGAGTAAACAATGCCTAAGACAAATACTCGTCAGGATATATAGGTGTAGGATATCCAACAATGGGTCCTGCTCTCACAACTCGATGCCAACCCAACATTCAAGTACTCTTTACAATAACATACCAACAACTCATCAATATGGACACCATTAAAAGTGCATTCACATTCATCCTCAACTTTTTACGAATAACAACTGCAGACTTATTCACACAACTCTCTCTGTATAATCAACGGCCAAGGCATCTATCAGACAACCCTATCAACGTGCAAGAAAAAGTGCAGGAACAGAATCATGACCCTAACCGAGGCCCCTCGCCTCTGATCGTATTCATGTTGGGCCCTCCCGGCGCCGGCAAAGGCACACAGTCAGCAGCCCTCTGTGCCAGAAATTCGAGGCTCACCCACCTATCCTTCGGCGACTTGCTACGCCACCACGACAGGATCCCCGGCGACTGGGTGACGAGCTTTCCAAGGCGCGACAAAGTAGGGAACCGCATGCTTCCTCCTGGTTATGCGGTCCAATTACTACGTCGGACGATCAAGGAGGGCGTAAATTGGGGTCAGATGACCTGGCTCGTGGACGGGTTCCCACGTAACGAGGAGCACGTCGCCGCATGGCTTGATAGCATGCCCCCGGCGCAGTGTGCATTCTATTTAAGATGTGATCCTAATGTCCTCCTAACACGTGTCATCGAGAGAGCCGCCGCGGGCTCGGGACGGGTAGAGGACAGGGATATAAATAAGGCTAGGGAAAGGATCAATAGAAATATACATGAGAATCAGGCAATGCTCGACATACTAAAGGCAAACGGGATACGAGTCATTCAAGTTGATACAAACAGGAGCGTGGACTCGGTCTCAGACGAGCTCGAAATGCATTTCAAAGTAAGTTGATTGTTCCATTTTACATATTACTAACCCAAGCTACGAGCTATAATCACAAAGATAGATACTAACCTACGTTGGCCAATAGAGGATATTGGGTGATTGGAAAACCATGCATAATCTAGAGTGACGGGAAGTATCGATTTCATCTCATTAAAGGGTGTAGAACATGACGCATATCTTGGTAAGGTTAGGTACTAAACAGGCGCAATATCTGTAGGATTGGGCAAAAGAAAAATTCAACTCTTCACCATGCCATTTTATGTCTCCCTTAAATTTCGTTATCTCTCTTACAAATACTGTGTGTCAATAATAATAAAAGCAGGGGGTCAGTATAACTAAATTGAACGTTTGAATATATAACTCGCCTCCATTGAATATCACTTGTAGAAATCCTCTAAGAACAGCACAACGGACGGCAAAAACTATCACCAAGGCCGCTACCCAGCAACCCTCAACATATCTTCCGCAAAATCCGTAGAGTCGTGCGTCAACGCCTTGGTGTCCGAGTTCGGGCGGCCAGACCACGTATTCAACTGCCCGATGATCAAACTAACGTTCATGCCGCTGTCCTCTATAAGCAAGGAATACTTCGACAGGCTCATAGGCGTAAACCTCGAGGACACATACAACATAAAAAGGGGATAATGGCGCACGTCACGGCGCTAAGGGTTGGCTACGGTAACGTGAGCTCCATCTCGAGCTGGAATTCGGGTGCTGGAACGACTATCTATTATACTACCAAGTTCAGGATCATCAGCTTCAGTAAGTGCATTAACATCCATGGCCCCCGGGTATATAGATACACCCACGATGGCAGGTGTGGCGAAGGGCAGCCCCGAAGCGATAAGTAAGATGGAACAGGGGAATGCATTGGGTAGGCCGGATGACGTGGTGGATGTAAGCACTGCCTCAATCCCGCCCATTACTTATGCTTCACATTATTCCTCATATGTCGCAAAAGTGACGCCGCTATTTCTTTCCCAACAGTAGCATTATTTTCACCTAGTATTATGATAATACCAGACATTACTCCTATCAATAGAAGTACAAGTCTTATAAGTTTCAATATTTACTACCGAAGCTGGAATGGGCGGTTTCCCATACCTTAACTAAAATACTCTTCTACGTCCATGAATTCTCACTCCGCAACTATCAGATGTATGACTACCTCGTATCTACATTTTTGGTGTATACTATTCAAGGCACAATATCTAGCAAGTGTGGGTAACTATGTTGTTATCGCACTATGCAAACACTCTTCAGAATCCGGTTTGAAGAAGAGCATGTTTATGAGCTAGGGCTAAGGGTTTTGGTGGATTTCCGGTCATGCTTGATCTTGCCTTCTCTTGAATCGAAGGAAGGTTTGCCGAACTGCGTTGCAATGCACTTTCGTCAGCGTCTAACACAGTTCAAAGGGATGAAAAAAGGGGGACGTTTCAGTGTATAGTATTAAGAGTACAATATTACGTGATAAGACTAATAGGTGAATATATGAGGCTAGTATTATGCGTTTTGGTTGTAGTTTTAGGTCTCTTGATGTACAACAGCCATGTTCTTTACCATTTCTGCATTCTGTATATGGAATTACATATAAGGAGCATATTCCATCATAAGTATTAGGAACTAGCTACGGGACAGGTATAAAGCAATATGACTAAGTACCTAGATAGTTATCAAACCACCAGACGTAAGGTTTGCTCGCATGTATTGCGGGATCAATAGCATTACTTATCCCTGCCCAGACTTATAAGACCAACAAGTGAATAAAATCATATATAAAGTCAGGCAGAGTATGTTATTTGTTTACTTATAATGTTGCATCATTACACAAGTATTGGAGCAGTGGTGCTTGACATGTAATTCATCGATGTCTAGGCCGTTCATGGTCGGGGTTCGTTGAATAAAATCATGTTATTGGAGTAGACTTAGGAAATTCCCATGTGATACTAGCACAAATAGTGCTACTGATAAACCCGAGCCGTCTTAAAAAGACTTGGTGAATGTAAGAATGTTACTTTCACCAATTATTGCAGCGCGCCTGCGTGCCAATAAATGGATCCGTTCCCTTACGAACCATCTTGTTCGTATTTTGCTAGTGTTGCATGACTCGACAATATTGAATCTAGATTACCGGGCGAATGACTGCTCGAGGTCGGCCCGGCACTATAGAGAGCATATCGTGTATGGTGGGTACATCGTACGCGTTCGTCGTCACTTAGATGCCTCGTCATATCAACTGCACCTTTCCTCACAATATTCACCCATATAGAGCGAGGTGCGGCCCTCCCATTACTGATTGACAGTTGGATCTGGGAGGGTACTAGGACCGGTAGTTTTCTGGCCGATAGCACCATCTCTATTCGCTCTCCATACCCCCTCCTCGCCTTCAAATTCCTCCTTCTTCCATATCTCGACGCGCTCTTTACAGTCCTCAAGAGCTTCTTCGGCAGCCTTCCAGGCGGCCTGCCGATGTGGGGCAGATACCGCGATCAAAATGCTCTCTTCACCAATTGGTACGGTGCCGAGACGATGCACCATGGCTATGGCCTTGAGCTGGTGCTTTGCAAGAACGGCTTTACTTATGGAGAGCATGGTTCTCAGAGCAAGTGGGTTGTAGGCCGAATACTCGAGCCCCCTGACTGGCTTACCTGCAAAGTTGTCTCTCGTAGTCCCTGCTAGCAATCAGATACAAGATTATATAGAGTGTAGGTTCCTCTACAACTGACCAGCAAACAAGACAATAGCACCGGCCTGGGGGCTACGGACGCGGTCCATGACTTCTTGTATCTGGAGGTGGTTGCGAGTGAGTGCGACAAAACACCCCTCCTCGTTTAACTCAGCTAGGTGGGAGTCCATGTTTGACAATTACGATTCGATGTAGACCAGGTGCCTAGTATCACGAGTTATGTTGAGAGATATCCTAGTTTTTGACATGGTCAAAGTTGCTGAAATTTCCTACGTACTTGGAGTGAGAAGAAAGGAGGTAAGAGGTAAGAGGTAAGTAAGAAACTCTCTCACTTACTAAGTACTACCTATGTTAGTCTGGTGTACTTAGCTAGGTTATGATGTGCTTAGGTTAATGTAGTGGTATCCTACGTCACGGATTGGTTAGGAACTGCAGTGGTATGGATGTGCCAAGATCAATTGAAGTATGTCTGGTACATATGTACCTAGGTTAGGTACCTGGGTCTTCTTGGATTGGCTGACATTAATACCCGAAGATTAGCCGTAAATGAATTGACTTACAGTATCGATAAGTGTACGTGCGTTGAGTAGTACCTTATATAGTAATTTGAGGTTGGAAGGTATGTGCAGTACCTAGCGTATAGGTATGTATCAGGTATATGTATGTATGTATGTAGAAGTATGTATGTAGGTAATGCATCTTAAGTATCTCGGTACTGTGCACATACCTACATACATAGTACCTACCCTCTTTCAGAACCCCGGCTCTGGCTTCTTTGCATTCCTTCAATAATTCCATCCATCAGCTAATACCTACTAGGTACCTACCTAACTACATACCTACATATGTATGTACTTAGTATCTACTTTACCTACGACTACATCCAAAATCCATCCAACTCACCCACCTGACTTAACCTTCTTACCTACCTATACTCAGCCCAGCATCCACGACAGCAATGCGCAGATTCTGCCCTCGCTCATAAACGACCCCCGTTCGAGCTCTCCGAGCATCTCTTGGCCCTACCGCGGCCAATAATCGCCGATATGTACGACGACTACGACCATCGATCCCGCGACGAGCGGGACTACTACAGGCGTAGATCCCCGACCTCGAGGGACCACCAATATCGCTCGCGGCATGGTAAAACATTAACATAGCCTGGAGGATCATTTGTCGACTCCGACATTGAGCTTGCGCTGACTCTCCTGCGAGGAAAAGACTCTTCTAGGTCGCCTAGAAGAACCCCGCCAAGGGGTCCTCGAGGAGAGGATTCCTATCGTGGACGAAGGCATCAGTCGCCCTATCGACGAGACCCTTCGCCCTCGCACCGACACGGCTACTCTGCTAGAGACTCCTACGCCCGAGACCGTGATGACTATGCCGCCAATGACACTACCCGTAAGGAGTCTCCCGATCGTACCCACGACCGATACTACAATCAGTATGACGACCGCAGAGGCCGCTACAACCGAAGCCCGCGGCGCGCCGGGTCGCGTGGCTCCTCTCCTCCCGATTCTGCCGACGAAGGCTCCTATCACGGTTCAGGCCACCGTCCCGGACCGGGCCGTCCTTACCATACCCTGAAGCTAGATGATGTTCCCGATTGGATGAGCACACGGGAGGTGAGTTTGGATGGGGTGGCCGTTGCTTCTCGCCTCGCGCTCCCTTCACTAGGTCAGGTGCCCTGACTCCTTAGCAGGTAGATAACGCCATGCGTGATATGGGTGCAGATGGTCTTGTCGAGGTCCGCATCAAATCTGATGACAGAAGTGGTATGTATGGTCTTAGCTGCTGTCCGTGAGTCTCTAGGTTAACCATGCCCCCTTAGGAAGCCGACGGTGCTACGCCTTTGCTGAATTCAGATCTGATGACGACGCCATGGACTTCCTGGAAAGGCATTATCCTGCCCTCGATATCAATGATGCTAATGGTCCCCCCATTCGTATCTACCTAGAGTACAGCCGAGAACGTCGTCAAGTCGCGAACCCTGATGACTGGAAATGCACCATAGTAGGGACCTAATGAACATATTGTTTTTATTCTTCGTTCATCTAACCAGAAGTCAGTGTCATTTTGAAAACTTTTCTAGGCGAGCGACTTGCAAACAGTGTAAAGCGCCACGATCCAGTCAGTATATCTAGTTTTCGGTGATATCATCTCCAGATGCTTACTCAACCTTAGCCGAAAGAACCGCAGATATGAAACTCGACGGCAAAAGTGATGAGTGCCCCCAACAGACACCGTCTCAGTTTATTGTGATTCGCGGATTGCCTTCGTCTGTTACCGAGACCGTTCTAGCCGCCGAGGTCAAGAAGCTCTATGTCAATAAGGAGGGAGAGCCAAAGCAAACAGCTGGCGCTCCTACTAAGCTGAAAAGCACAGCTCCAATTGGCAATACGAGCGGCCTCGGCGCGAAACCAGGCTCGTTGGTGAGGGTTTTCATGATTAGAGACAGGTATTCAGACATCAGCTGCAATTACGGGTTTGCCGAATTCTCAACGCTCGACGATGCTCGGGCTGCTATGACAAAGTACAACGCCTCGCCACAATTTACTATCGCCTCTAAACCTGCCACCATTGCTTTCATTCACTCCGGTGTTTTCACACCTTACATGCATCCACTCCAGGAACATGACCATAAGTTCACGTTTTCTGCAACCCACAATCCATCTCTACGGCTCGTCTACTGGAACCCGTCCGTATATGCTAGCGAATCCTTAATCTTTAACGAATCGCTCTACGAGGATAGCCAAAACAAACAACATGATGCGGGGCTGGCTAAGAAAGATACGAATCAAGCGTCTGGGAAGGACGCAAAGAAGAGGAAAGCAGACAAGGAGCTTGCTGGACCAACTGGTAAAAAGGTTATTGCCATGGCCCCGCAACTACAAATGTGGGCAAACAAGCACGCAGAACTCCATGGACCCAAGGAATTCGGTGGAGATACTACGGCCGGAGATGACAAGATACCCGTTACTGGTTCTAATGCTATAGGCCCTGCTGTTCCAAGCGCCCCCATTTCATCATCCGCCCCTTCAGTATCATACGCCGACTTGGATCAAATGTGCTGCCTATTATGCAGGCGAAAATTCAGTAACGAACCATCACTTCGCCGCCACGAGCAGCTCAGCGACATGCACAAGTCAAATCTCGAGGACGAATCAATTATCAATAAGGCCATCAAAGACCTAAAGGCTCTTGGTAAAGAGCCCACCTCTAATTATCGGGATCGGGCGAAAGAACGGCGCATGGCCCACAACCAGCCCAGCAAACCTAAACCTCACCTGCCCAGGAAGAATGCACCGGCGCCCAAAGAGCCTGAAGAAACCAAGGAAACCCCGACAAAACCTACGGTATCCAAGGGTGCTGGCTTACTGGCCAAGATGGGATGGAGTTCAGGAGAAGGACTTGGCGCCGAAGGAAGCGGACGGACAAGTGTCATCGAGACAACGGCGTACACACCGGGCGTTGGGCTTGGTGCGGAGGGGGGTAAGATCGGAGATGCGGTTGAGGAAGCCGCGCGGGCGACAAAGAACGACTATGCGGACTTCGTCTCTAAGGCGAAGGATAAAGCTAGGGAACGGTATGAGAGGATGGGTTAGGAGTCTTGCGCTGATATTAATTACCTAACGCAAACTCTCCTCCCTCGTCCCCTAGGGTATATGTCTTGTCATCTGTATATTATCATGTGTTAGATGCGGTTATTAATCACTTGGGCTTCCACGTTGCTGCCCCTTTTTAAAAAGCATCTGCTTCCTTTTGCTTGCCGTGTTCGTCCGCGGTTTCCTAGCCTTAGTACACATACATACCTACTAGACTATACACGTTGTAGGTATTATATAATAAGTCGCAGCCTGCCACCTAACAGGACCAGGATATCCATCTATCTAACCTACATAGGAAGTTGCGGGTATCCTGCATTACAAAAGGGGCTTTTAGAGTTTGCCTAAAATAGCTCAGGTACTTATAAATTTTACCGCTAGATCCCTCGTGCTACAATAGGTACATTTACACTCGCGGTTTTATATACATCAAATATGCCCAGACCAGAGTCAGTTCGTCAAAAGCCTGTTAGGTACACTTAGCCTCCCTAAATGAAGCCTAAGTAGCAGCAATTAAAGGGAGACCAAGGTCCATATATTAGGTCACATACCTAGCAAGTCTTATTTTGTACCTGAGCAAGTCTTTCCCCGTGCTGCATACCTACTCACCACAAGAAAAGGGGGCCATTAGCCACAAGTAACGTATATTCGTTCCGTTCGTCGCCTATTTTTAAGGAAAAACTGGAAATTGGTGGGAAGGGGGGGGGGGGGGTACAAAGGGATGGTGAGGTATATATGCGTCCAAAGGTTCATACGCCTATTTTATAAGTCCGCCATGAACTACTACGTAATCCTCCCAGGCTTCCAACGGTAATACCCGTTCCCTTTTCTGCCCAAATATATATACTAATGAGCGTCCAAAGTTTCCGGGTCCTAAAATAGATAAACCCGGTAGGCGCAAGCAAGCCCAGCCTTTAAAGTCGACACTCAATCTCGCGATACTCGTATCCAGGTCAAACCGCCACACTGGAAGACCAATTATGCCATTTTCAATACCCATTACCATTAACTGCATAAACCCCCCCTCCCCCGCTCGACATTCGCAAAAGGCCAGCCTCGTCTCGCGGGAGAAAAAGAAGAAGAAAAAACAAGTCTCCTACGATCCATAGATTTCCTCAGCAGAACCTCAGTTCCTATAACACAAATACCCCCGCACCCACAAGGCTAAACACACCGGCCATGACAGCCGCGGCCGCGGCCTCCCAATTCGGTGCAGGTACTGATTTCATGCCAGAATTCCCCGAACCCTCAGCAGAAGATGACGATCCTGTCGTAGTGGGAGTGACAGTGGCGGTAGCAGTAGCAGTAAGTGAATTGCCGGCGTCTGTTCCTGGTAGCCCTGTGGCCGTTTGCTCGGCGGAAATTTGGGACGCGACGCCAGTAACGTCTGGAATACCCGATTCCTTGCTTATCTCAACTATATTGCTCCGGGTGCTATTCAGGTTGGCGGGTGCCAGAGCGATCTGCTTGTTACTCAGGTCATAAACAACATACGCGGATCGAAGGAAGGTGTCGCCAAGCAGGTACAATCCCATGCTACCTTGGATACCGAAACTACATACGTTGTCGAATGGTAGGTCGGGAACGACGAGTCCTATTTCGACATATCCTTTAACATTATCCAGGATCAGCTCATCAATAGGGACGCGAATTAGTGGACCGCTGCTACCACCGAATTGGAAATCGAGAGTGAGGTTCCTGTTATCGGATAGATAGTCACAGTTGACATAGACAAGACCGGTGCCATCGGTGCTTGTATCGTCAACAGCGCCAAAGGCAGCTATAATGCGGTTCGCCATGGAGGTAGGAAGATAGCTCAAGGTCGTACCGGAATCGAGAATAGCGGGAATAGCGGCTTGGGTGAAATTGGTGACAGTGCCATTGTCAGCAGTCATTGTCAGCGAGCTCAAGGCTACACTGAATGAAGTATAGTTTTTGGATTCAGCATCGGGCAAGATTGGCACAGCTTTGAGTTCCCCGATATACTTCTCCGTATCTAGGCCGCCAAAGAGGATGGTCCCTGTTTCGGCATATAGATCGTCCTAGCCAAATATTAGCAAGTATCCCAAACGTAGTTAGGTATGATGGAAAACTAGAATTACGACATACCAGGTATAAGCTGTAGGCCTGGGTGGCAATTAAGCCCTGTTCCTCAAATAGATCCATGATATTTGGATACTTCACATCCGAGGCGACATTGGCAGAGAAACCTACACCGAGAAGACCTGAGTTGATATTGGTGTCCTCAGCAAGCCCCATCTGCAAATTTGTGATGTTTGCGCCGCCTATGGTGAAGGTATCCTTAATGTAGTCCCCAGCAGCGCCGGAGCCATCGATATACTTGATAGTGAAGGAATCCTCTCCGACCATTTGGTACGTAGAGCTCTTGGAAGCATTGTCTTAGGATAGAGCTATGTTAACAGGGGTTCGGCAAATGACCTTGGAAATAGGATGAGCGTGAGTTGACGTACACGTAGAGACACAATAGCCGTAGTAAGCCTGCAGCTTGACGGACCGGCAGATATTAGCATTAGTGTCCAAAACCCAGACATCACTGCTACCAGTATCCAGTACTAGGCTAACTGGCTGAGGTGGCGTTCCTATGAAGACATCGGCGTAATAACCACCGCCAGTTATGTTGTTGTTGAGCTCCTGGGAATAAGTAGGAGACCGCCTGCGTAAGGTGGGGTTGTTGGTGTGCTTGCTGAAGGATACAGACAAGACCCTTTGAGCAGAGGTGCCGAGCACAGCAGCAGAGGCAGTGAGCAGGGCTAGTACCAATCGCATAGTGAAGGAGACGGTCCTAGGAATCGCGAGTTTCGTGTGGCCAGGGCGAGTCGGAAGGGGGGTGGGGGGGAGAACAGAGGTTGACAGAAGAGAACAGGGGTGAAGAAAAGGAAGAAAGAAAGATAGAAAGAAAGAGATAGTAGCTGGTTACCAAGTAGGCGATCGGCGACAGGCGATATATCAGCTACTCCGTAAATATTAGATATATACCTACCTACCTATCTACCTACATATGTAGGTATTTAACCTAGGTATGTATCTACCGACCTCTACACTGCTTCAAGAGTTGGTGTTGTTGGGGAAAGCTGAAGCACACGCTCTCATCCTATACGCGCAACCGAGCAGAGCAGAGCAGAGTAGAAAAGAAAAGAACAGAGCAAGGGAATAGGTAAGTTTCGAAAACGAATGAAGAGATAGGGAGAGAAGAAGGATAAAACATATGAAGGAACAGAAAGGGACCACTGGAGATGAAGGTAGATGGAGTGAGTGGTGATTGAAGGATTTCAGCAGCTGCCAAGAGACAGGCTTCTTCTATAAGCCGGGCCTGCCTACATACATGTACCTAACCTAGCAGGCATGTACCTAGTATGCATGTAGGCACATAGGCCTCCAACCCCAGATCAAAAGGCAAGAGAGGTGGGTTAGCGTGCTAGGGTGCGGTAATAAATAACATATAAGGACCTCAGGGTCTTGGCTTTTATCAACGGTTATCGACTAAGGTTAGTGGGAAGATACTAGTTGCTACATATTAATAATGACCCAACATCCAATCAGTCAATGCCAGGCCCATGTAAGCCATTTACCACATGCAGCTTCCAATAGCTTTTGCAGGCTTCGTCATCCTATGTTATGTATCACCTTACTTGTACCTAACTATGTACTACATATGTAGGTAAGTAGGTATACTATACTTTCCACCACCCAAGCTCAAAGGGACCCAGAAATTACAATGTACGTAGTACATACCCAACGCCCCCCTCCCCCCAAATATGAGGTTATTACATACATACATATGTACATACATAAGTACTAGGTACTTTTCTCTAGTCTTATCCAGATCCGGGACGGACTCGGTTCTCCACAATCATCCGGCTCAGCTCATCGATGCTGATCCCGCTCTGTATCTCGAATATGCTTATCTCCGACTTGCACTCTCTAAACACCCAACTACGCACAGAGACAGCAACCACCGAGTCTACCCCGTACGCACTCGGTGGCTTGGAGCCGTCCACATCCTCGGCGTCCATGTCGATGCTCCTTGCGAGCATCGCCCTCAACCCCAGGCTCACTACGGACCTGGCTTCCGACACGCTGACTGCCTGTGCAAGCTTCTTCGCCACCTGGGTGCTTGGGTCTGCTCCGTCTGTGTCGGAGCTTGAGTCCCCGTCTGGAGGTAGGTCGAGTTTGTTCAGCTGTGTGAACAAGGCCGTGCGTGTCCAGTACGGATCTGCCACCTTGATCTGTCTGACTATGCCTCCGGTGCCCACTCCGGTGACCACTTGTGTGGGCGTGTGTTGATCACCACCCATGTATCCACTGATTGCGCATTCCATCACCTTCTTGAAGTCTCGCAGCCGGATACCGATAAAGCCACTGGCCTTGAGTTTGTCAAGTGCTCCAGTATCCCCTGTGAGCATACCTGCACCGAGGATTGGTCCGAAGTCCAGCGAGATTGCGTACGTCCTCCCGCCGCTTGTCATGTTGATGTGCCGTGCTAGAGAGTCCTGGAACGTGTTCCCTGCTGCATAATTCGCCTGGCCTCGGTTGCCGATTACCCCTGTCGAGCTAGAGAGGAAGATGAAGAAGTCTATATCTGCAGGTCCGGCCTGGAATAAGTTCCAAGAGCCGATGGTCTTTGGTCGCGTCGCTATTGTCCAGTCCTCGTACGTCATGTTCTGGAACACCGAGTCACGCAAGCTAGCTGCGCACTGGAAGATGCCTTTTACTGGTGGTAGGCATTTCTGTATCGCGGCGAAACTCATTCGAACAGCTTGCTCGTCGCAGATGTCAACCTTGAATATACGCACCGTAACCCCCTTTTTCTGCAAAAGGTTGACACAGGACTTGGCTAATTCGTCTGCGCCACCGGAACGAGAGAGAAATGCGATATATTTGACCCCGTTTGCTTGTAGCAACTTGGCAATCTCGATACCTAGTCCCCCAAGACCACCAGAAAGAACGTAAGTAGAATCCCCTCGCAACCTCTCCTTTACTGAGTGCCGAGGTTGGGGGATGATCGGGACTGGCTTCGCAGTAGGCCTCTGGCAACAGACCTGTCCACTAGAATCGTCGCTTGCGAGGTAGTCGAATGCCTCGGGTAAAGCAGAATAGTCAAAGAATCTTAAGGGGGCGGGCTCTAGAATTCTCAACTGGTCTGATGCGATACTTTGGCATACAAATGAGAGGGCCTCACCAACCTTGTATGGGAGGTTGTTGATAAGCTGAGATATATCTAGAATTGTGCTGGTGTAGGTCTTCGTTGCGGTCTCCGAATCCCGCTGGCTCGTGTTGCGTCCCGAAAGCTTTCTTGCAAAGCTAATTATATGGCCTCCTTTAGTTTGCTTCGGTTAGTATTCGCGCACTATAGAGTATGGTTTAGCAATTATTACTCACCTTCCACGACACATTCCATGCCAATGCCTCTATTCATACCGGCTGTATCATAGATCATATCCACGCCGTTACCGTTAGTCAGGCGTATTACTTTGTCCACGAAAGCAGGTGTTCTCGTATCTACGATATATTCGTGTGGGATGCCGTAGTAACGATGAATTTGCTCCCTTTGGTAGTTGCTTTTGATACCCGCGATCACCGTCGCACCCATGAACCCAGCTATCTGAATAGCAGCTTGTCCGAATGAACCAGCAGCGTTATAGATGAGGATAGTATCTCCCAACTCGAGACGCGACAATGCATATCTGGCAACGGTGAGAGGGGTAACAAGGTGGGCCTTGGATAGCAGGGGCTGGCTCTCTGAGATTTTGTACACCAGATCATGATGACACCTAACGAAATCTTTCAAAGTGCCACGAACCACGCCCACAACAAAATCCCCTGCCTTGGAGCTCGCCACGTTCCGGCCGACTTGTTCGACAATACCATACATGCCGGTACCAACAGAGTGTTCTTTGACTCGTTCATGGACTACATCGTCATCGAGCTCACCTAGAGCAGACATGATCACCCTGACTTTGACATAGCCTGGCAGTAGAGGCTCATGGGCTTTCGGGTCGTCATCCCAATATAGGCCCTTATGGCTTCCAAATTTACCAACCATTAGCTTAAGAGGTCTGGTTTGAATGGGAGGCATAAGCTGGAGCTCTGGCTCTAGCTGTGCAGTGCCGCGCTCAATGATATCATTTATCTCATCAATTGGGGCGAGGCGCGGTATCGTAAACTGGCCGCTACGCTCGACATATTCAACCTCCTTGGGTACTGTCGATTCCGGGCTAAAGAACGAGGCATCTAGAACAGCTTGGATGTTTTGGACTACCTTGAACGGGGGGGTAGATTCAAGGTCGGAACTCACATCGAGCGAAACCAACTCCTTCCCAGGATACTCGGAATTGATAGTGCGAGCAAGACCTTGGAAAAGACCAGACTTGGGGTTGGTAGCCTCAACCTGTAAACCACGTGTGATCCATAGGATGCCTTTGACGGCACCAATAAGGCTACGAAATGCAACAAAGTCTGCCTCAGACCAGTCCCAGATGAAATTCTGGCCTTGTGCCTCGAGAAAGGAGATACAAAAACTGGAGAGCGTCTCTTCTTGGGCAATAGATTGCAAGGTTCGGAATTCGCAGTTCAACCCCCTAAGCTTGGAAAGTTCCGTACATAGTTCGTCCACGCTAGGGTTGACGGCTTCGGGAACCAATATGAGAAGGGATTGTGGTGCTTTCTTCGCCTCTACGATCGTTTGAGTGAGGCCAACATTTTCCCACACGATCTGAGAGCAAAGGTTACGATAACGCGGGATAAAGCCACCTGTGGCGTCTTTGGAGCTTAACGTCAACGCGGTGAATCTCATGTCGTTGACAACAATCAAGGGGTGAGCCTTCGGCTCTGATGAGCCCAACCAAGAGTTGTCGGACACGATGAAAGACGCGGAAGTATCGCGCGAGCGGTGACACTTAGCATGAGCATATGTCACCAGCTGGTGTCCGGTCTCTGTGAGTGCGCATGCGTCCGCTGAAATATACAAGTGTCCGAGGTAGGAAGGTATCATCGGTTCACCATTTATCGCAAGAGCTGTCTGGATGACCGAATCTAATGTCGTTGGATGAACTATGCAGGGATACTCAAATCTTTTGGGCATCACTGCCTTTGTGTCTGGGACACCCACCGTACCAACACAGGCGTTACCCCCGGTGTGCAAAGAGGTGATATTCTGGAATAGAGGACCGTAGTTCATGCCTATCACGTCCAGGCTTTCGTATAGATGGCGAGGGATGACAGGCTCGTGACATCTCACTTTCGTCTCTAAATATATCTGATAGTATTTGTCTGTTTTCATCTGTCTCTCCCATTGAGATTTGTGCTCTAGTTGGGCTCCAGTAACTGTGTCGGGATGATGGATTGTGACGGATCCGCTACCGTGCTTCTGCCAGGGGGCATCCAACGGCTTCGAATATATCACAAAGTGGAATGTCATGGAAGTCTTAGCTCCTTCATACTCCGGTGTCATCTTGCTGTGCTGCTTATTGAAATGGAGCGCATGCTCCAGGCCTTGTACAGTTGTTGGGATTATCATGGCCTTCTGGATATCGAATTGGGATATTTCGATACCTAGGAAGTTAGCCGGTGCCATCTGCTTAGCGCCTTCAAGGACCATAGCAATCATCCCAGCGGCAGGGTATATGATGGTTTTCTGAACCTGATGATCGCGTATCCATGGGTTCTCTGAGGTACGAAGAAAACCTCGCCAGCGCGGTTGGTCGGGTATAGACTCGGGTGTAGGGCGGCCAACCAGATCGTATCGACCATGAGGTTGGAATCGATTCAGTTGTGATATATGCGACTCGCTCCAATATACAGTATCGTGATTCCAGGGGTAATTGGGCAGATCTACAAGTAACCTTGGATGATATGCCTTGGTATTTCCCATGATCGCTTCAGACATTGAGATACGGCAACCATGACCCCAAAGCTTCCCAAGTGCATCGAGGGTAGTCAATGATGCATCTTTAGCACGATAAAGCATGGACAGGTATTTAGGTCGGTCCCGGAACCCTTTCTGTACGTCGAGTATTTGCATGACGGGGCCTCGGAGAGAAGAATGTGGACTCAGCTCAAGGATGATGTCTGGTATCGCGTCGTCGTACATACCGCTCACCATCTGGCCCATCGCCTTAGAAAAGAGTACTGGGTTGAGCATATTTCTAACCCAATATTCGGGGCGAAGAGAGTGCCATTGAATCTCTTTTCCGGTCACGGAAGAGTACATTCTAGGCATAGACATCTTGTACGTAGCACATTCGAGCGGCCCAGCTTTGTGCAAACGTAGGGTTTGGGGTTCAAGTGGCTCGTGTGGCATGATATGCGCGATCGATTGGGAGTACATATCCTCACATTTCTTCATATGATGTGAATGATAGGCAGCATTCACTACAAGGAGGCGGTTGAAAGTTCCATCTGTATCGAACATGTTCTTGAGTTCCATTATGGCGTCTTCATCCCCAGATAATGTCACGGAGATTGGACTGTTGATACAAGCCACCGCGACTCGTTTATTGCCAACTTTGTCGACATATGTCTGTGCCTCGCTAGCTGGAAGGCCAACGGCAAGCATACGACCACAATCTGGCTCGGTTGGGCTTTGCAATATCCTTACACAGCGACCGCGATGGTAGGCAAGCTCCCAGGCGCCTTCATGGTATATAGCTCCTAAGGCGTATGCCGCCGCAATCTCTCCAGACGAATGGCCACACACAGCAGCAGGCCGCACGCCATAATGATCAAGTAAGTCGACGAGAGCGACCTGTATCGCCGTGGTTGCTGGTTGGGAGATTTCTGGTTCATTGATCCTTGAAGACTCCTCGTCTTTCTGCAGCTCGTCGAGAAGACAGAATGAGCTTCCCAAGTGGTCTTGCAGGTACATGCTAGCTTGAGTGATCGAGAATCGAAACTTTCCGAATCTGAGAAGCTCCCTTCCCATTGCGAACCATTGAGCGCCCTGTCCACCAAATATAAACGCTACACGTAATTCCTTGTTTTCGGGCGTTCTAATAAAGTTCATGTTGTGCGAATATTTTAGCCTACGCAGGAGTTCATTCACGGTGCTTGCGGCAACTGAGGTTTTCCATTGCATTTTAGTCCGTCGGTTTCCGAGGGTATAGGCTAGATCTTGCATATATATGGCGGAAGGCTCGCGAAGCCTCTCCTCGAGATACTCGGCGTGCATACGGACCATCTGGGACAAGGCCTTTTGCTCGTGGGCAGAAAATATGAAAAGGTAAGTTGATGGGCCGGGCTCGGGTATATGGAAACGACTAAATTGTCTTTTACTCCCACTTTTAGGATCATTAGATGGGCCTGGAATGGAAATAGCAACTTCTTCGTCGTCTCGTAACGTAGTATTATGATGGCCTCTCAACCCCTTTTGTAATAGGTAATTAGCAGCATCATCAATAACAACATGGGCATTGGTACCCCCAAACCCGAAACAATTAATGCTAGCGCGCCGCATGCCTTGGACAGGCCATGGCGTATTCTCAACAGGAACCTAATACATCAATTTAGCGGACAATATGGCGAAGGTAAAAGGGACAGTCATGATCGTTCTCCTTACCTTGATTCTCAACCCCTCAAAATCGATCGCTGGGTTCCCAGGTGCTTCAAAGTTGATGTGCTTCGGTATGATGCCATTCTCAATCGTTAATATACCTTTCAGCAACCCGGCTACCCCTGCAGAGCCTTCGAGATGCCCGATATTCGTTTTGATCGAGCCTATATATATAGGGTTCTCCTTGCTACGCTGCTGGCAGAAAGCAGCCGATACTGCCTTTGTTTCTCTTCCGTCACCGGCCTGTGTCCCGGTTCCGTGACACTCAACATACTGAGTCTGGTCGGGTTTTAGCCCGAATCTCGCGTATACTTTCTCAATATTTCTGAGCTGTGCTTCTGGATTCGGCAATGTGATCCCTACACTAGAGTCAGCTACCAGCAGCTTTCTATGCTTATAATTACTTACCAGGTGTACGTCCATCTTGGTTTACACCTGATCCTCGAATTACAGCACGGATAGTGTCGTTATTGGCAATAGCATCGGAAAGACGCTTCAAAAGAACGACCCCAATTCCCTCACCTCGGCCGTAACCATTGGCACGAGCATCGAAGGTAAAACACTTGCCATCTGGGCTTAGGAAGTTTAGGGCCGATATAGACATCATTGTGTTGGGTGTTAGAATAAGTCCAGCACCAGCAGCAATACCCTTTTTTCAAGTCAGCATCGCAATCATGGAACGCAATGACCACGAGATAGCGGTTTATATACACAAATATTCAGGGCTAGCAAAGGAATGAACTCACCATGTTGATTTCCCCAGAACGGAGACTTTGGCATGCGTTATGCACGGCGACTAAGCTTGCGCTACATCCAGTGTCGATTGTCATACTCGGGCCATGTATATCTAGAAAGTAGGATATACGATTGGACATGATTGCTGTCCCGTTGCCTGTAGCGCCATATCGGGGAGTACTATCAAGATCACGGAAGACGATTTGTTCGTAGTCTTCAAGAAGTAGTCAGTTTTTGTAAACAAGCTGAGTAAAAAGGAATGGAGGCATCTATATACCCTTAGCAAATGAGCCAACCCACACACCAGTGTCTGTCCCTCGAAGTTTCGAGCGATCTATACCAGCTATAGAAATCAATTAGCTCTGGAAAGAAAATGGGAATGTTTCGAGGCTCTTACCATTGTCGAGGGCTTCGACAGTCACCTCGAGCAGCATCCTCTGCTGAGGATCCACAGCCTTTGCCTCCTCTGAGGACATACCAAAGAACTGAAATAGTCAGATAGCTGTCCAATTGCCCTGTGATACTAGGTAGGGAATGCAAACTCACCGAGTTGTCAAATGCTCCGACATTTTCGTGTAGAAAATGGGCACCTCGCAAGGGTATCTAGAGTAACCCAAAAGTGAGCAATTACGTCAACCTAGTACCAATATCACACAAGCATTGTCAAACTCACGCTCCCTTGTCTTTCGGTATTGGGGTGGTAGAAGCTGTTTATGTTGAAACGGTCCGGTGGAATCTCAGACCAGGCACTTTCTCCTTTCTGGAGCATCTGCCATAACTTGGACGGTGAGGTGGCAGTGCCGGGGAAGCGGCAGCCAATGCCCACTACTGCAATTGGGTCCCACGCAGACATTATGCCTAATGTCTCGCTGTCGTGGACACAATGGCTTGAAAAAAAAAAGTGCTTGTTCACTTGTGGGTGTGGCCTTTATGTGCAGGTGTGCGTTGTATGTGTAGTTACTGCAGTTAGTGGTGCGCAGGTAATGCGTGGGTGTGGAAAGGGGTCAAAAAACGAAAGGGGCATAAATCGAGTTAAAAGAGTTGGGCTCTCAAGATTCCAGGATGTTGGACAAGCTCATGAATGGAAATCTTTTTTATACCAACTAGGTACTAGATTACTTGTTGGTGATCATGTTAGAAGTTTATGTGTCGAGTATGGTGCCCAGAGGTTTTATAACCCGAATTGAATGGTGCGGTGGACAAGATTAATGTTGTCCAGGGGACAGTAGATGTAGGTAAAATAGCTTACTTTATTTACCCCTAGATTTTGTGTTTTCTCCAGTGAATGCTAGATGTCTTTATGTGGCCCTCGATTTATCCCTCCGCTTTGATGCCCTGCTGCCAGAGCAATGAATGTATTGTCTTGTAAATATCGCCAGGGAAACAAGCAAAAGACTCGGTCCTTATTTGACAGATAAAAAGACCAGGGACAATGCTATTGATTAAGCCTTTCCTCTTATCTCTTTTTTATTCTCCCTTTTCATTCCATACTGCCATCCATTCTAGTTATGGGATTATTATTCCTTCCCAGACGAACCACATATTGTCCAAATGAAGAAGCTGTTGTTTGCAAGCCAGAATACCATTCACCATGGCCCCAGTTCCAGTGGGGCTATTTGCAAAAACATACCAGGCATCTATCGACAGTCATGACCTAACCACGTTCACTGCAGCTATCACACTGGCACGGAAATAGATCCATTCAATGCCTAGGCAGATGTATGCGAATAGTGTTGGCATCAAAGCACATGCTTATGTAAGAACTATAGATAATACGTTATTATAGTGTGTAGAACAACCATGACTTGGGTGTTTCTCCATACATCAGTTTGTTGTGGGGAAATTTGATGTTCTTCTTGCCCATTATTCATTTATCTACGAGTCAGGCTGCCCCTTAACTTGACATATCAAATTCCATCACTTGCCCTCTAATGAATAGCAAATTCCTTATGGTATATAGCCAACAGACTCATCCAGTGGGGAAACCAGTGGCTTTCTGTGCCATAATCTAAATTATTTCGTCGAAATTTTACTCTTCTGGGAACTCACAATTTGGCCACAGGCGTGACGAGATGTGACATGCTGCAAAACTTGAAGTTGTATTGCAATCATTAGCTTAGTAATTGCTTATAGAAGAGCTTTAAAAAGCTACTCACACGGGAACACATGCTGCGTGGACTTTTATGGACCTATACTCGTTGAACACTACATGAAGTAAGAAGTCAGGATTACGTTACATATACCCATCTCTACCGTAGAGTAGTAATCAGGCAAGTGGTTCTCTGTAATCTACCTTATATAATCCCTTTATTAATGATGGTATTGGTTAGACATAGCTTGTATAGTTAGGTCATATACACATGATTCCGTAAGTGTATCTAGTGCATGAGGTGCTATTAACAAAGTAACAGCAACATCTCTTTCATGACAGAAGAGCAGGAGTGACGATCCGTATGAATCGTGAAAATTATTACCTGACTACCATTCATACCTATAGTACAGTGCAAGTAGACCGGTACGAAGGAGTACACAAGCAATTGAAGCATAATAAAGCTTCCTAGATCATCTTGTAGATGAACTCCTGGTACCGTCCTACGTTACAGATCATATTACCCCGTCTCCTATTGTTAGACAATTCTGTCATGTGAGACTTGGCACTTCAAAACCTACAACTGTCAGAGTACCGCATAATGATGCATGCGTTATTTCTTAGTTTAGATTTACAAATAAGCATTCCATTCCAGTGCATATCCAATTAATTTTTTTTCTCCGGTAGAGCCCATGGCAAACACGCTTGTACACCATTTAACCGAGGAAGCTAGAGTTGTAAGCAAGGACATTTTCCATGACAAACTTGAAAAGTATCGGTAGCCTCGTTACTCGTGTTACCTGCTCACAAATCTCGTTGGTTATGATTATCCTCGATTCCTCTGTGATATCATCGAAAGGCCATAACTCTATAGCAAAAAGATTGAGCTCTAATATACAAGGGGTCCAGAGAGAATTAAAGACACTCACTGAAGATGGAATATAACTATCACAGGCAGAGTGTTAAAAAATAAGATGGTGGAAGAAAAAGAGAGTTAGGATCGGAGTTTAAACGTCTTGTTGATTTTGCGTGCAATTAATACCATTTTCGGGGGGGTTAAGGGGTTAGGGGGTTAGGGGTCAATTTCCGCATATACTGGCATCAGATGAATGGTTGAGATACTATCAACTAGAAGCACACGTATAAATGTCTTTCCGGCAAGAGGAGACATTATAATAGGTATAGATCAACCCACTTGATAACGTAGGCTTACGATAAAGTCGAGGAATCGTCAAAAATAATAAAAGGGATGATGTCATGGTTAATAACATAACGAATCTAGCCTAGACCCAGCGACACACTAAAGTCTAGATGACAAATACGCCTCTAGTAGCACAGTTGCGGGCGGTTGTTATTCAGCTTGAGGTTAGACGATAGCAGCTAGATATCGTGGACCAAATAAATTTGAGGATACAGATAATTGGTACTATTATGTTCGGCAATCTAAACCAAACAATGCCTTGTCCTCCCGCTATTCATCATTTACTGCAAGATTTGTGCTTTCCAACCCCCAAGACATAACTCCATTGCTTATCATACCTACATACCTAGGTACCACATTAATCAGTCACATTAGTTATTCGCTCTACCAACTCGGCCTGGTACGCCCTTACAGACGCATGTCGTTTATTGATTACATTATCTTTAGTCGCATCTCGGCTTGTAGCCTTCTGCCATCTCCGTGTTACCTGTCCCCGTTGTATCACAATCATCAGATAACGCTCACCCGGGTTAGTATATAAACTATTTTGTGCTGCTTGTGGCTTCTAAACAAACTCTGGAGAGCGTCCTTATTGCTAGATAGCTCTCTCCAGCGTCGATCCTCGCCAAAATGAGGTGGCGAACGGGTTGTGTCTGGTGTTCTGTCCAACGATACCCGAACATGGAGGCTGTGTCACGGCAATGTCTCGTAGCGTCGGGACTCGAATTCCAAAAGTGTGAGGGGGGTCCGGATTGAGAAGCAGGAAATATAAGAACCAGACACAATGTCCACCCTTTTTGAGGTATAATAGGGGGGGGGGTGACTTTGGTGTTGAATTCTCTTATAGGAGGACTATCCTCTTTTTCACACCTTCCTCAGTCTCTGATCGACCTCCATAATGGAAAGCTACTACTTCTATTCGATGTAGCAGTAGCATCCATTATTTCCAATCCAATCCATTTTCCATTTCACGCAAGAAGTAACCTCACGGCCGAAATCTTTGTCCCACCTCGCACAACGGCGGCCCTCTCAGCGGTGCTACCTGAGGCAATCGAAGAGAGACAGTTTTTTCTACTTGTACTGCATATGGCATATCTGGCACATATGCTAGCCCGTGGTGACCAGACTCTCGGTGTCTGCATTTCCTCTTGGGTGGCATTGTTTGTAGGGAACGAGCCAATATAAGCCTTCCCCTTTTCTCGTTTTGACTCTACCTTGTCCTCATATTCCGGTTTCGGGATGAAACTCCAACAATAGGCAAGAGTCATAATAGTTTATATACTACATGTAAGTAAATGGTCTTCAGGACTTACAAAGGCATTCTGTTGATAACATGTACCTAGGTACCTACTCCACATGTTGCATCAGAATTGACTTTGTATTGAATGGGGAAGGCACGCTTCATTATCGACTTGAATGCTTCACAGGCAGTCACGACAGGGAAAATATGGACACCTAAGGTAGTTATTATCAGAGACCTCCCCCCCTTTTCCCCTTCTACTCCTTCTTTTTCTTTTTCTTTTCTTCATACCCTTTGCTCTCCCACCTACCTCCGCCCCCAAGGTCACGACCGCAAAAGGCTAAGAATTAAGGGTTCCTCGGATCATATTCCACGTGCAACTAAACGGGCTGTTGAATGACCTAACCTCCCCGCCTGCTTCCACCATAGGAAGCATTCGAAATTCTCGTGGCATTCTCCTTCTGCCTTCTCATCGTCTCTGTCGTCGCCGCTGTCACCATCTGCCCTCTCTAGAGCGTTCTTTGGGAGAACCCGTCCCACCATGACTTACCAGCATCCAAGCCATGGTTGGCGTCAGGCTGTGCTTGTTGGAGTGTGAGATCCAACCCGCCACCTCGGTACTTACTCAGCCAGATGGTGGTAATGGGCTAATTCATAGCATACAGGTTACTGCTCGGTCTCCTCTTCTCAAGTCTCGATGCCTCCATTGTTTCCACGTCGCTTGTTACCATTTCCATCGATCTCCAGGACTTTCTTGACGCACCGTGGGTCATCCTCTCCTACCTCCTGGCCTACCTAGGCCTCGCCATTGGATTCGCCAAGATGAGCGACATCTATGGGCGCCGGGAAATGATCTGCACCGCCTGGATATTATTCTCGGGCTTCTCGGTTGGATGTGGCTTTGCAAAGACCATGTCTCAATTGTACGTCTTCCCGCTACGAGTGATCCAGGCATGCTGGCTGATCGTTGAGACAGGATCATATGTCGTGCTTTCCAGGGCATGGGCGGCTCTGGTCTCTACAGTCTGGGCCAGATCGTCCTCTTTGAGGTAGGCCCTGCGCATAACCCAAGCTTGATGGGTGCTTTGGTTGGCATCACGCTCGCCGTGTCCTACGTACTTGGCCCAATATTAGGTGGCGTAATTTCGTCTATGACTACCTGGAGGTGGATCTTCTGGATCAAGTAAGCCCCTATTTCCTACAAGTAGCCATGTTTGGTACTAAGTACGGTGTAGTATACCGTTTGGCGTCTTGATGATTGCCGCCCTGTACCTCACTTGGCCTCCTGTTCTCGGCCGAAGATTTGGTGGATGGGAAGCGATCCGCAGGATTGACTTTCTGGGCAACATATTAATCGTCGCAGCTTGCGCATTGCTCGTGTTCTCCCTCCAGGAGGCAGGCTCATACACGTATACCTGGAACAGCCCTGTAATCATCGCGGCCCTGTGTATTTCTTCTGTGAGTTGGGTAATTTTCATTGCGTGGGAACTGTACCTGGGCTTAAGACGGACTGCTACCCGGATCGAACCTGTCTTCCCCCTTCGACTGGCCCTGAACAGAGTCTATTCCATATCCATCATGTGGGTACATGCCTACTGATCCTTCGTTTGTCCCCTAACTCACTTTTATAGATGCACTTTTTGTACTGGCTTTATCTATCTAGCCATTCTCGTCATACTCCCCGAACGTTTCCAAATTGTCAATGGCGACAATGCCCTCTATTCCGGGGTACACCTGCTTCCTATGTTAGGCGCAACGTCCTTTGGCGCTTTTTTCGCTGGTGCCATCTCCCGCAAGCAGAATAACACTTCATGGACCTTGATGGCCGCCCATTGCTTCCAAATACTCGGCGTAGGCCTCATGTCAACGTTCAAGGATATAACAACCGAGATTAAGGCACAGTACGGATTTCAAGTGCTCCTCGGCATAGGAATCGGGCTTTCCCTCGGCGCTGCCACTATAATGGCGTCAGTACAATCGCATCATGCTGACCTGGCCGTCGCTCAAGGTGCTGTAGCACAAGGTCGTGTATTTGGCGGCAGTATCGGTATCGCAATCTGTAGTATCATGTTCAACATGAAGGTTACGAACGACCTTGAGGGTCATATGGATCAAGACGATATGGTAGCACTTCATCACAGCCCAACAATTGCTCCATATTTACCGGAAGACCAAAAATCACTTGTAAAATCTGTCTATGCTTCAGCCTTCACAGACAACATCAAGGTTATGATTGGCGTTGCTGCTATTGGTCTGGTCGCCAGTTGCCTCGCTTACGAGAAACGTCCGCCTCCCATGCCCACTACCCCGCAAGCTAAGGAAGTCGTAGGGATAGATGGGCAGAGCGAGACGGAACTAGATGAACTCGTCCGTATACGCTGAGGTGCTGTAGTGAAGGTCGTGTTCTTGTTTGAACTTGATTACTTGGCAAGCTTCAACGGGAACCATACAATGCAGTGCAGTACAGGCACGCAGGGGGTACTATATTCTCATTTCTGCCCCCTTTTCTCGGGAGGTAACGTTTATGCTTGTGTGAGATACCTGCTCGTTAGAATGTGTTGGCTAGGAGCTGAATGAAGCCAGTAACTCACCTATTAGATAGACTTGACCTAACTCTGGACACCTGCTTCTAAGTGAGATTGATAATAATCATATTATTCAATGACCATTCTCCCAAGATCTTGGCTACTTGTGCTAGTGTCTCTCTAGTAAGTAAATTCAAGAGTATATCCATTCACACGGCAGATACTTTCAAATCCCATTGGTGATTACACAAATTGGTGTGCTTGTGAAAACGAGCCACAGATGATCTAGGAGGCCTTCTCAGTCTGGCCTTATTGGTCGACTGATGAGTCTAAAACAACAAGCTTGGTGACATGGTTCCAACTAGAGCACTACTATGAACACTTTGTGAGATTACACAAGGCTTTGTAAGTCAAACCATCAGTGGCACGACATGAAACCAGACGAAGCACCAAGGCAGAACAACAATGAATATGTCAACTATTAAACCGCGCTTACCCGAAACCCCAGCAAACAAACCAATCCCGTGCTCAAGTCTTTCGCTCTCACGAAATGCCTTTCCTGGGCATAAACAATCTCGATCTGTGCAGCTCAAATCCAGACGTTCCAATTCGTGTGTGTTACTAAGCTATATATTGCGAAACTATGCGGATATCCTACACACGACATACTTTTGTTTCCATTAACTTCATGACTACTACATCAGCCAGACTCCAAAGCATCACTCTGTATTTAAGAACTTGCACTAGTCATAGCTGTATTTACCGTAAGTTTGTATTATTGCCCAACAACTGCCACTTGAATCTACATAAGGGGCTAGACGTAGCTGAAGCTTTAACTATAAGCAAGTACTTCCCTGTAAAGCGACTAATGTATTGTATCAAGACTTTTGGGGGTATAGTAGCGTGTAAATAACCCATTGCGGACTTATATAGACGGAGGACTGGAAGCATACATGTCTGCTTAAAGAAAGAAAGAAAGCCACCGCGAGCCATACAGGATTAAAATTACCTACCTACATTATGAAGAAACAATGCACAGTTTTTACAGCGGCAAGATTGGCTTCCAGGTATCAGATTCCTGTCTTGGGGGCGTTACTAGCCAGTCTCAGTTCAACGATGACAGACGAGATAAGGCAGCAAGACCTCGGTATCTGGGACAAGCGTAATAGGTACACAACCACACAGATGTGATGCTGTAGATCGCTTTGGTATACTAAATGTTACCCCATTTACTCATGACGAAACCCCATGGCTTAGCAAATATCTCTGTCGAGCATCATAGTGTCGATATTGTATCCCCTAAATTGTGCCAACCGTAAATGTGAACGTAACAGTTATATACAACTACTCGTGTTATTAGCTACTATGTATTCGGCCATAAGATAGCCAGATAGGAATACAGTAGAAATATGGGCTAGTAATTATATTGACCAGTAACGGGGTGCCGGTGTGGCTACGCCCTACGTATTTAGGCCCTCGTAAATTTTTTGCATGATAAAGAAGTAACACCAGAGATGTAAGGGAGACATGGAGTTATATAGAGAAATGCCCCAGGTTCAAGACATTGAGTTACTGAAAGAACATTAACTACTCGGCCACCAATCCCTATTCATCTTAGATAATTGCCTACGGAGGCGTGAAATCTCCCTCTAACTACATGCTTCCGTAGACGTGACCTCAATGATGCCACAAGCTTATAGCATATCAATCTTAGCCATCACAAAGTGGCATCGGCGTGAAAACACGCCATCAGTACACCTGCCGGTCCACCTGTAATTCCGAAGGTTTTAGCCTTGGCCTTGAGCGCCGCATGTGCCTCACACGCCTCGTCGTAGTATCGCATGTCTTCGATGCTAGCGAATTCGGACTTGTTCACCACCGTCCATCCATGGGAGCGCTGTTCGTCGATGACTCGGCCGGTGACTGTAGATAGTATGTAGGGCTTCCCGTCCTGGATAGAAGGAGTCGTCAGTACGGGTAGCGGAAGAAATCTGCTGTTCGTCCATGTGACTACATAAGAGACGACAGTCTCTAGAGAAAAATGGGGATGGTATGTGAGGATTGCGGAAGTCAAACCCTCTTTTGGTTTTGTGCCAGGACCTTGTACGCCTCGATGAGCCGCTGCTGGCCTTCTGGCTCAGGGACTTTGAACATAGTAACTCGATGGATCCGACCGGACATTCTGATTAATTAATATCGTCAAGTTGCCAAGGTGAGGAGCGGTTTTCTTAGAAGGGAAGAGTACACTTAATGGTAAACGCGTCTATGTATTTACTCTTCTGAAGGGATGAATTTGAATAAAGTACTGCGGAAGTAATAGATCGGAAAGTAAGTGTTGCATACATGAAGAACACGCAGCACCGGAGTAAGTGAGTAGCCAGCTTACCTTACCCCCTTATTTCATGTGACAATAGCTCGCACAACATCTCAGAGCGAGACGCGAGCAGGTTTTATAACCGACTACACCAACCATTGCCGTCAGCATGGGACCAAACTTAGTAAATTCAAATCAAGCGTAAATTTTCTAGAGCATTATGGCTGATGATATCTGATACCAAGCTATCTAAGGTTAACCCGGGTGTATGATATACATGTTTCCATTCAGATGGCTGATCAAGTCACGGAGAACAGAGTTGGATTAACAAAACGATACGAAGGAGATAAAAATGTTTTCTCTCGAAAAGTATTTCCCTTTACATCGAGCACCCGTTCCACGTGCAGCCTCCGAACCCGAGAATTTAATATAAATATAATATACTTCTTGCAGATCCGAGACATACCACAGTGTGTGAACCATGTGTGCATAACAAAATAGCACCGTATACAAGTCCTTTTTTTACTACAAAGTCCAATTTCGTGCCTACCAGCCAGCTCTCACCCACCAGCACACATATACCCAGGTTCGCCATTTATAGAGCAAGACATTTTGACTCTACTACTGCAGAGAAACTTGACATCGCACGTCTTCAAGATTGGTTACCTATCTCCTCGAGGATTTTCATCTGTCATGCATCTACCACTTCCCGAGTCTCCACGGGACGAATTCTTCATTCAGATGAACGCAGCAGTAACGGTAGCAACAGCGCGCGAGGCGGCACCAGCATACGAAGACCCGCTTAGCGACGTATTCGGCTCGGACTCGGATGCCGGCTTCGCTGAATTGTCCTCCTCCGCGCCGCACGGCAGCGGCAGCGGGGTCGGGGTCGAGATCTCCCTAGACAGCAGGAGGCTGCGGGGCCAGCACACGACGGAGGGGTACCGCGAGGGCATCACCGCTGGCAAAGCAGAAAGCATCCAGGCCGGGTTCGACGAGGCTTTCGGGCTGGGTGCGCACATCGGGCTCCGGTGCGGGCAGCTTCTCGGGCTTCTCGAGGGCCTGGCCGCCGCGCTGCGCGGGCGGGACGCCGACTCGGGGCGCGCGGAGCAGCTTCTGCGGGATGCGCAGGGCGAGCTGAGGACGGACATCGTGTTCGGCGAAGCATACTGGGAAGCGAACGGCGACTGGAAGTACGCCGTCGCGGGGTCGGAAGAGACCGAGGGCAACGACCCACGGAGCGAAGAGCAGCAAGAGCAGCAAGAGCAAGACTTCATCGTGTTCGAACACGTCGCCGCCGCGCACCCGGTGATCATAAAGTGGACGCGTATTGTGGACCGAGAGCTCCGGCGGTGGCGGGTAGACCGTACTCTGCCCGTTATCCTGGACCATCAGCAACAGCAGCAACAGCAGCAACAGCAGCAGCAGGATACCGAGGTTAAGATGGCCAAGGCCGAGACGACACTAAAACGCGCCATTGACTGGTGAAAGAGCAACCAGGGCAACCTCTAAAATTGGAGAATCGGACAGGTACATGTCACTGCCGATATACGATACAGAAGCGGAGGCTATGGTGGTGATGCTTGTCTCCATCGCGATGAGCTTGGGATATTGCCTATATCGAGCCTAGGGTCCGACATATGAAGGCTAGGCTGGTGGGCAGTCTAAAGCAAGCCTACTCGCAAGTATTTATCATGATTCAAGTCGACAACCGCTTGGCTGCTCCCCGCTCTTCCTGGAGTCAACTAAGTCAACTAGTGGTATCAATATTCGTCTCTGACTCACGAAAGCAGTGATTGATCACAGGCGGATGCGCATCATCAACATTGACAGCACAGCTACCCAAACCCCTTATGTCTATCAGACAAGTCGGGGCCATCGTTCTCTGCAGCAGGGCTCTAGCTATGATAATGTACATGAGGCAATGACTTCTCGTATTTTAAGGCATAGCATACATGGGGAAATGGTCCTACCTATTCTTGCCTGACAGAACATGAATAGTCTATGCTTGCTTATGCTCCTTCCCTGCCGAAGGCAGCGATGGCATTGTGCAGATTTGAGTCCAAGACCAGAAAATTTGCAGAGCTGCCATAATAGGATCGCCTTTTAGCGCAGTCTTCGAGCTTCAATAATGTAAAGGATCGACAAGATGGGAAGGATGGCTAATATTCTGTGTACTAGGGGTATGCGGGAGAGAGTATCCAGACTGGGCTAGGCGCACCAATGTCTATACGTAGGCTGAGGCAATAGATAATAATTATGTCAAAGAGCACGAGCGACTACATTCAGATATAGTAGCAGGGACACTAATATCTTTTTTGTGTAATAACCCTAGTAATATAATGTCTCTAACCGTAGGGTCTTGCATAGATCGTTATCTATGCTTCACCTCTCTCAGATGTGAAATAACTTTCTAGTCTATAGCCTCGCAGCACATTATTCTGGCTTCATTGTCGGGAATGCCAGCACTTCCCGAATACTGTAGTTATCCGTCAAGAACATGATCATTCTATCTATTCCCACTAGAGTGACAAGTCAGCATCTTCTACATTCATAATTGGGACCGTGGCACGCCCAAACAGGCGAACATGTTTCCAATTTTGCTCGAGTCAAGGTTGGGGATCATGCAGGAAAAGACGACCAAGGGCGGTACTCACTGCCAAAACCAGCTGTGGGAGGCAAGCCATGCTCAAGGGCTCTACAGAAGGTCTCATCTATAAGTTGAGCCTCATCGTCGCCCTGGGCCTTCTGGCGAGCTTGTTCTTCGAACCGCAAGCGTTGTTCGCTTGCGACGTTCAATTCGGTATAACTAATTTACCGCGTTAGTAGGCTGTTATAGGGTTTGTTTGAAAGAAGAGAACAACATACGCATTGACGATCTCCTTCTTCGACACAAACACCTCAAATCGCTCACAAAGTCCCGGGGTTGAACGTGAGCTCTTGGCAAGAGGACTCATCATCTGCGGGTGCCCTATAATGAATGTCGGGTTTATCTATCTAAGAGTCAGCGAAGTTTTCTTCGAGGGCACCGCAAATCACTTACGCATTGGTCTTCCAAGAAATGACCCACTAGGGTATCCAACATGCGCGCATTAGTTAAGGGGGGTGTGCATTCTAGCCCTGCCTTCTTCAGCACCTTCTTTAGGAAATCACCGGTCTCGTCAGTGTGTAACTGGTCTGCATTCGGCCACTTCTCTCCCGTACATTCCTCCAGGGCGGGTATCATCTCGATACGGCGCCAAGGGGCTTCCCAGTTGATCTGGACTTCTTCTCCCTTGACCGTGTGGAAGACGGTCTTGTAAGAGCCATGAATATGGTGGACTAGGCCAGATACCAGCTCCTCGGTCATTCCCATGAGATCATTAACGTCCGCGTATGCCATATAGAACTCTAGGGTTGTGAATTCAGGATTGTGTGTCAAGTCCATGCCTTCATTTCTGAACTGGCGGCCCATTTCATAGACTAGGCAAATTAGTACAACATATCCAAGTCGCCATGTAGGACTCGTACTCACCCCGGTTGAGGCCTCCGACAACCAGCATCTTGAGATACAGCTCTGGAGCGACTCGGAGAAACATGTCCATATCTAAGTCGTTGTGGTGGGTAATAAAGGGCCTCGCCGTGGCACCCCCAGCAATGGCGTTCAGCATGGGAGTCTGTACAGAGATGAAGTCACGGTCATCGAACCACCGTCGAATATAGGAATCCACCTTGGCGCGGGTAAGAAAGACGTTCCGAGCCTGGTCGTTCACCATCAGGTCTAGGTATCGCTGCCGGAATCGCTGCTCGGGATCCTTGAAGCCGAAGTGATCGCTGGGGATCTGGTGTAGGCATGGCGAAAGTAGGACGACCTCGGTAGCAGCAATGGACAGCTCGCCGGAGAATTCGCCCTCTCCCTGCTTGCTCTTCGGATTTGTGCGGGTGGGAAAGCCTCGTATGCCGATTATATCACCACGACGTAGGTTGACGTGCTGGGATTCAAAGTCGGGAGCACCCTCGGGTACCTCCTGAGCCTGGGCGAGGACTTGCAGTCTTGTGCTCTCGGAGCGGACATCGTAGAAAAACAACTTGGCGCCGGCCGAGCGACGGACGAAGATTCTCCCCGCAAGCTGGATCTTCTTGGACTTATCCGACTCGCCGTTCTTCAGGTGCTTGAATTCCTGGGCGAACTTTCGTATGTCGTAGGTGACGTCGAACTTGTAGGGGTATGCCTTCCCCTGGGCGTGTAGCTCGTTGACGGTCCTGGATCGGATCTCGAAATACTGCGACCGTGTTAGCCAGGGCGTGCTTTTCTGGTTGGCAAATCTCCTTCCAAACCTGGTTGGGGGTGAGGTTGGCCTCGTCCTCCTCCGAGTTCTTGGTCTTGCGCTGGGTCTGGGCCTGTTCGGGCTGCTTGGTTTCCTTCTGAGCATCCTTTTCGCGCTTCTTCTGGCGCTTCTTGAGTTCAGTCTTAGAGACCATCTCACCTGTGACTTCGTCTAGGTGAAGCTTTCCGACGGCAGCCGTGGCATTGGCGACGCCATCAGGCTGCGCCGTGGTGTTCGCATCGTTAGAGTCCGCCATTGTCAGTTGTCAGAGAAATCTTGGGGATGTGGTAGGGGGTGTGATGAAGAATTCCCTGTTTTGTCTTGTCTTGGAAGGATGGGTTAGTGAATGATAAGGGAAATTTGTGGAGGGGTAGTTGGTGTTTTTCAATGATCGGCCTTCAATCGAGTCAGAGAAAATTTTGGCGGGGTCGCCGGGGGCCGTTCCAAGCTATGACTCTACGGTGGCCCATAGCGAACACTGTTGCAAGCTCAAAAACCCACTACACACACACCATACTTTTAACACCTACTCCCTCTAACACCTGGACACCTACTCTCTTTAACATGTACTCTTTTTAACACGTACTTACCTTATTACATAACTTATTAATGCATTAATTAAGTACATAAGCAAATAAAATATAATGCAAATAATGCAAATAATAATGTAAATAATAGTAATAATAATAAGTTATGCAGTGCAGTAAGTAAGTGTTAAAAAGAGTAAGTGTTAAAGAGAATAAGTGTCCAGGTGTTAAAAGGAGTACCTAGGTACTTAGGTGTTAGAGGGTGGCTTTATTTTAAATGGTGTATATGTAGTGGGGTTTTAATGTGTTTATGTAGTGGGTTTTAGTGTATGTGTGTTAGTTTTTAGTGTTTGCAACAGTGTTCGCTATGGGCCACCGTAGACTCTTGTATGGATGTCACTTTTTTTTGTCCTTTTTTTTTACACCCGTTTCGTTTATGCGGGGTAGGTATAAATGTAGTGGACCTATACTTAGAACCTGAGTTGTCCATACCTAAACTCTGCAAAGTAGGTACCTAGGTTACGGTGGCCCATAGCGAACACTGTTGCAAGCTCTAAAACCCACTACACACACACCATACTCTTAACACCTACTCCTCCCAACACCTGCACTTACCTACTCTTTAATACCTACTCTTTTTAACACCTGCACTTACTTTCTTTAATACTTACTTTTTTTATTAAATTACATAACTTGCATTATATTTTATTTGCTTATATAATTAATTAATATATTAATATATTAATAAGTTATATAATAATGTAAGTAAGTATTAAAAAAAGTAAGTGCAGGTGTTAGAGAGAGTAGGTGTTAGAGGGAGTAGGTGTTAAAGGGAGTAGGTGTTAGAGGGAGTAAGTGTTAGAGGGAGTAGGTGTTAGAGGGAGTAGGTGTTAGAGAGAGTAGGTGTTAAAGGGTGGCTTTATTTCGAATGGTGTATATGTAGTGGGGTTTTAATGTGTCTGTGTAGTGGGTTTTAGTGTTTGTGTGTTAGTTTTTAAGGTTTGCAACAGTGTTCGCTATGGGCCACCGTACTAGGTAGATACCTATCCATCCATGGATGTATTTCTGCCGAGTAAAAAAGACCTAATACGTAATTATATATATTTATTCCCCTTATATTTTAAGTATATTTCATATGTTATTATCTTCATCACATAAATTAATTTCAGTAATTTTAAAAGCGTATAAAATTAATATGTATATACCTATATATATATATATATTTACCTTTAAATTTAATTTAAGCATACTAGACCTATTAATATCCTTGACGGGCATCTATTAGATGGACCTAATTAGGTACCTACCTACCTACCCGACCTAGACCCGTCACTTACACTTAAGGGCTTTCATAGGTTGCAGTTTACTGGTTTTAGGTTACTGTAAAACCCTATCTGCCTAATTGGAATTACCTAGCCTCTTGGGTACCTTGCTTCACCTGATTGGAAGTTCAGTCTTTTCCACCATCTGCCCCACTACAGAGGAGAGACTTTCGTACCTACTTTCGTCTTCACAAAGTACCTACCTACCTACCTACATAACCTTCAGAATCTTCGTCAAGCCCTCGGCTGCTATCTCGGTCGTGCTATTAACTTTTTTTCTGTTTTGTCTGAAGATGAGCTCCAACCCCGTCATCGGCCTCCTTGGTGGGGGCCAACTAGGTCTCATGCTGTGTGAAGCTGCGGCTCCCCTGGACATCCAAGTCGCCATTGTTGATGCCGAAAATGCGCCCGCAAAGCGCATAAACAGTAACAAGAACCATGTCACCGGCTCCTACAAGGACTCTGCCAAGGTTAAGGAGCTGGCTGCACACTGCGATATCCTGACAGTCGAGACTGAACATATTAATACCGAAGTACTCGAAGAGATCGGTACCCATGGTGTGCAGATCATCGACGGGGATGGTGTCAAGGTTACCAAGAAGGTCCAAGTACACCCTTCGTGGAAAACACTTCGATTGATTCAGAACAAGTATGAGCAGAAGGAGTATCTCGGCAAGCAGGGCATTCCCATTGCAGAGCAGATGGTAATCGAACCTGCAGAGGCCATGCTTGCTTCGCTAGAAGAAGCTTCTAGCAAATTCGGCTTCCCCTGGATGCTTAAAAGCAAGTATAACGCTTTCGATGGCCGAGGTAATCTGAAAATTTCTAGCAAAGCAGATTTCGAGCAGGCACTTGCAGAATTTGCCCACTTGTCTTGCTATGCCGAGAAATGGGTGCCGTTTGAGCTAGAACTCTCCGTTGTCGTTATCCGTACGGAGGATGATGAGGGAAAAACTAAGCGTCTGGTACCTTACCCAGTAGTTGAGACTATACATGAAGATAACATCTGCTCTCGAGTGTTCATGCCACCCCGGGGAGTGCCGACGGACATTTGCCAACTTGCACAACAGGTCGCATGTTCCGTAATAGACAAGCTGTGGGGTAGAGGTGTCTTCGCCGTTGAGATGTTCTTGACCAAGGATGGGAGAGTGATGGTCAACGAGATCGCCCCTCGGTGCGTGCTTCTGGTGCATTTGTCCCCCCCCCCCCCCCCAAAAAAAAAGGAACACACGCATACATACAATCATGTAAAGGGACTATTACTAATGCATATAGTTGAACAGGGTACACAACTCGGGGCATCTCTCTATTGAGGCTATACCGTACATGTAAGCAGTCTCGCTTTGCTTCTCTCTTGCTAATATGTCGTGCGCATTCACATTTGCTCCCAACATTTTCTTTCCCCCAGACCTATTCTAACCTAATCCTCAAATCAGGTCACAATACAAGGCCCAGCTCCTATCAATCCTAGACGAGCCTCTTCCAGAAGAGTTGGAACCACACGTGTCCTCCAGTATCATGGTCAATATTCTCGGTGGCGCTAACGTAGACTCCCATCAACGACTTGTTAGGAAGGCCAAGTCTATGTATAGCAAAAATATGGCCGTCTATCTGCACCTCTACGGAAAGGAATCCAAGCCCAGTCGGAAGATCGGTCACATTACCGTTACCGGCTTCGTACCTGTTGAAGAACTGGAGAAGTTTGCCCAGCCACTTATCAAGATCGCCGAAGAGATCCGGCAAGAGAGACTCCAAATCTCCAGCAAAGCACTCCGCCCACAACAACATGTCAGCTCACTGGCCAAGACAAAGAAAGAGAATGCTTTGGTTCTCGTCACTATGGGCTCCGACAGTGACCTCCCTGTACTAAAAGCCGGTATAGATGTACTAACACAGTTTGGTGTCCCGTGGGAGGTTGACATCACCTCTGCTCATAGGACTCCAGCCAAGATGGGACAGGTTGCAACTGATGCTTCTGCTCGGGGTATCAAGGTCATTATCGCTGCGGCTGGTGGAGCTGCCCACCTTCCAGGAATGTTAGCTGCATACACGCCATTGCCCGTTATAGGCGTGCCGGTGAAGGCGAAAACCTTAGATGGACTAGACAGTCTTCTGAGCATTGTACAGATGCCGGTATGTGGCTGTGGTTGTTTCCCTCTCCTGAGTTGTAGCCAGCTAACAAAAGACAGAGGGGTGTACCAACTGCCACCGTCGCCATTAACAATTCCACTAATGCCGCTCTTTTGGCAATCAGGATTTTAGGAGCGTTTATGCCTGAACTCTTGGAAAAGATGAAGAATTACCAACGTGACATGGAGACACAAGTAAAAGAGAAGGCCAATTTACTGAGAGATATTGATGTGGATGCATATCTCGCCAAGATGAGCAACGAATAAGGGTTGCCCTATGTCTGATTATCAAATATATAGTTACTACTTAGATGCCACATATCAGGCTTGTACGTGTATATGAACAGGCTTGTTGAGTGGTAGTGATGCCGATATGGTTGCGGTAGTCATCAAGGATGATGTCCACCGCACATTCCAGCATATAGAAGTGACAATTTACTGTGTGTGTCATTTCCATTGGCTATATATGAAGCTAAGCATGGTGTATAGTCCGCATCGAGTGCCGTACAATGGGAGATTAATTTTCAATCCACTTATATCGACCAGAATGCATTTTTAACCACTATCTTGGCATTAGTTACATGAAAGAGAACTCATTATTTTGAGTTGAGACATCACCTATCGAACTCCTTGGTGCTATCTATCCTGTTGTGTTAAGTCTGGGATAAAAGAGCCTCAATAGCAGCAATTTGGGCCAGTACTGAACTGCGACTCGTACCACCCTTTGTAGACCTCTTCTCGACACTTCTCTCAAAGTCAAACACTTCAACAATGTCGGCATCAAATAGTGGTGATATCCCTTTAAGGTCTTCTAGGGGTAGCTCTGAAATAGACAAGCCGTTTTCCTCAGCCTTACGTACTACAGCCCCGGCAATGTGGTGTGTTTGTCGGAAAGGAACTCCTTTTAGTACCAGATAGTCAGCAACGTCGGTTGCAAGCATATCAGCAGTTAGTGCAGCCCGCATCTTGTCCGCATTGATCTCCAGCGAACTGAGGATGCCTTGGATAATTGTAAGGCAATGCGAAACCGTCTTGACACAGTCAAGGAGTGGTTCGACGGATTCTTGGAGGTCCTTATTGTATGAAGTTGGAAGACTCTTTAGCGAAGCAAGAAATCCGGATGCCTGCATAGGGTTGGTTAGAATGGGTGAACAGAAAATCAGAAAGGGGCAAAAAGGGTTCAGACTGACCTGTCCCATAACCCTCCCAGCCTTTCCCCGGATTAATTCTAAACTATCTGGGTTTTTCTTCTGGGGCATAAGGCTGCTGCCTGTGCTATACGCATCGGCAATTTGAACGAAGCCAAACTCGGCTGTTGAGAAGAGGATCAGGTCCTCACTCAGGCGACTTAGATGAGCCATCAGAAGGCTTGCCCATTGTAATATTTCAACTACGAAATCCCGATCTGCTACAGCAGCAAGACTGTTCGGATGAACAGAGGCAAAGCCTAGGTCACTGGCAAGAAAGTCGCGGTCGATGCCGAACGGGTTTCCAGCCAGCGCACCACAGCCCAAAGGGCAGCTCGACACCCTCTCTTGAATACCCTTGAGCCTTTGAAAATCACCTATAATAAACGTTGCGTGGGCCAGAAGCCAGTGTGAGAAGCGCACGGGCTGTGCTCGTTGTAGGTGTGTGTACCCAGGCATCAAGATAGGGAGAGAAGACTGAGCCTTTGCGGCACAGACCTGAAGAACGCCCTTCATGGATGATTCTAAGTCTGCGAGCTGGTCTCGAGCCCAGAGTCGCAGATCTGTGGCAACCTGATCATTGCGGGAGCGCCCAGTGTGGAGCTTGCCTCCTACGGATGAACCGATCAACTCAGCGAGGCGTCTTTCATTTGCTGTGTGTATGTCTTCATCAGCCTTGGGGTCAATGACGAATTTTCCCTCGTCCCACTCCTTTTCCACCTGCTTCAGACCAGAGATGATTTGGTCTAATTCGGCCTCGGAAAGGATGTTGAGCTGGCGCAGGCCTTTAGCGTAGGTCATAGATCCCCGGATATCGGCCTTGTAGAGGACTTTATCGAAGGTAAGCGATTCGTTGAACTTCATCATGAGGTCGTCAATTGCACCTATACAGCCGCAGCGGAACCGTTAATAAGAATTACCTGGTCGTCCAAGTGGCTAGGGAATGTTCAGAGATAGATCATTACCGGTGAAACGGCCGCCCCAGAGGAGCGTGCTCGGGGTAGGCTCCATGGCTACGTAGTCCTGTTGGTTGAATGTATACCGAGATGGGAAGATGCTTTATTTTGTTCTACTATTTCCCGGGATTTTCTGTGCTTGCGATTAGGGAGACAACTTGAACTGCGTCAGGTTCCAATGTTAGGTAGGTAGTGCTTGGTGCGCAAGTTACACTCTATGAGTCGAAGTCCTAAATCTAAGCTCCCCTGTGGGTTGGAGGGGAAAGGTTGGAGGGGAAAAGTGGGAGGGGAGGTACCTGAGCTATGTAATCCCTATGGAGGGCTGGAGGGCTGGAGGGCCCGTAAGTGAAAACCTTGTTATTATTTGTGGGCTGAGTCATCACACTGTCTGTCACGTGGACATACCATTCCTCTCTTCCAATGATGGATTCCATTCTACTAAGGGAATTTGGGCAACCTTGCAATAGGTTAGCCTGGCGCAGTGTGGTAAGTAGTGTTAGAATTAAGTCAGTTAACTGTAAAAGGCCGGGGGGTTTATTAGAAGTGGACTTGTGTGGGCGCTGATGGTTCCAATACGGCCACTCAATCGGGTTTAATACCTGCGTAGCAGGTAAAGCAACTGGTTACACTAATTTCCAAACGACATGTCGCGCTGAAGTCCACCGCATTTCTCTGTATATACAC